>VXAD01013449.1:295154-479886 GCA_013399195.1 Dicrurus megarhynchus
GGGCTGCGGCCTCCGCGGTGCTGCAGCGGCGAGCGCGTCGCTGCCCGGCCCCGCACGGCCCCGCCGGGGAAGGGATGGCGGTGGCGGGGCGCGGGCGGGCGCGCCGTGACCTTGGGCAGCGCCGAGGCGCAGCCGAGCCGGGGGCTGCCCGCGCTCGCTGATGCTCGGTGTTGCTCCGGGGTTCGCAGCGCTGCACCGCCCGGGATGCCGGCCCCGAGGGGCACCGCTCTGCCCGCTTACCTGGAGAAAATCCAGCAGTCTGGCGGTGTTAAATTCGCTTCTCGAAGTGTCAGCTTGAGACCAAATTCAGATTCCTTTTATATAACGAGTTTTCTGTTAACCGCCCACCACAGTCCGTTTCTTTATTTTTTTTTTTCCTAAAAGTACGTAGTGTATTCTAGGATCTTTCAAAACTGCTACCTGGAAAAGGTACCGTTTGTTTTAATAACTTGCAGCAAATTAGGAGTTATTATCAAATTATTATCAGCTTTTTCAAATGGGAGAAAAACTGTTACGTGTATGTTGTGTTTTTTCTCTTAATAGGTTTTTTACATTTAAAAAAAGCAAAACCAGGGATGCACACGTTTGCACATGGTTAGAATCTGGGCGATTGACAGAATGTAATTCTCCAGGTTATTTGGTGTGACCAGTATAAGATAAATTAAGCACTAGTGTTGGAACTGACTCATCTTGTGCCCACTTGAATGTCTGCAGGACTAGAGCCATAGGTAATTGTACCAAATCCCCACCACTGTGAAGCTGTCTACCGTGAGTTTTATCAAGATAAAAACTTCTGGTACTTGGTGGTTTTCAGTGTTGTTGAGGGGTTATGAAGATGGTGGCCCCTAACTTCAGATCTTGCTGGGTTCCGGTATGATGTTCTTGCAAAGGAAGAACATGCTTCTGACAACAGTCCTTCATACGCACTGCACTTTGTGTGCAGATATTCCTGTGCAAAATCACCGGTTTGGTAGTTTGTGATGCACTAAGCTACACAGAGGCAATGTTTTTATTGTTAAAAGACTCTTTAGTAGCCTACAGCATTGTGCATATATCCCTTAAAAGAAGTTTTGAAATGTTTCTTTCGGTTTTACGTTCCACCAAGCACAGCAAGTATAATAAACCACACTAAAGCATGCATGCTCCCTTTAAGCCTGTCTTTTGCAAAACATAAGGTAGCATTGCCTTAGTCAACTTTGAGTAAAGGCTGGAAAATAAAACAGTCTACCTGTTCCTTTCTAAAAGCAGAGGTGAAAAAATTAGGGTGATAATTAGATATCCCCTCTCTGACTCTTCGTCTTCATCTAAGTCATGCTGTGTGTATGTTAGGTGTCTGCAAGAACTAACAGGCAGCTGTAAACAAACAGTAAGCACATAATTTGCTTGTTTTTTTTTTTGTTGTTGTTGTACTGCAGGGAATAGTGGTATCAAGTACTTCCCAAAATAAAGGCAACCTCAGAATAGCTCCCCACCTTTTTTAACAATGCCATCAGAGAGATGTGTTACAGAGTTTGCTAATGCTGTTGTTACTGCACAGCTCTGTCTCCGGTTTACTTCAGACTTCCCCATTGAGGAAAGGCTTTTGAAATAGAATCTTGGGTGCTGTGGGAGTTGAGGCAGTACGTAGTGTACGTGGCTTCTTGAAGGCCCTGGGAATTGGATCAGTGTCTTACGGTTTTGGTCCTGTGTAGAAAATAATTGCTGGAACACTAGAATAGCTTTAAGATATGCAAATTCTTACGAAATAGATAAGAGTACTTTTATTTATTGTTAATAATTAACCATAATTGTAAAGAGAAAAAATTTTAGAACTGTTGGTAGAGGTATTTTTAATTAAAAATTGGTTGTCCTTACTTTACAAAAGACTCGACAAAATAATTGCAGTAACAGACTGTCTTTCTAGCTAGACTGACAGTGTGTGCTTCTTCAATGACCTGGAAAGGTTTCAGAAAGGGCTCCTAAATAATTAAACAGAAAACATTATAAGACAAGTCTTTGTATTCTAGAAGCACATCTAGATGGTGAAGAGTTACAAGAGAAACTTAAGTAGACTTTGCAGACAAAGAACTGAGAAATCTAGGAAAATGGCTCATTGTGAAAACGGTCTGCTGTGCAGGAGCTGACCTGACTGCATGGCAATTCCTTCTGTAAAAACTTTTAACAGTGGTAGGATGGGTTATGCCTAGGGCTTAAAGGGTTCACTTCACAAGGATCCATCCTCACATCACTGCCAACTTTAACTGGCCTCCCTTCTCCCTGAATGGGAATTTGTTGAGGTGAAGTCCTGCGTGCAGCTCAGCCAGCAGGAAGGAATATAAACGCTGCTGTTGTACCTTAGCTGCTCCTTCAGGCTTTGTTAAGCCTTAATGTTGTTAATTGGCTAGGCAGTGTGTATCTCCTCGTTTGATAAGGATAATGAGGAATGAGTTCTACTGTGTGTGGGATCAAAATAATGCTTGTGGTTATACTTTGGCTTTGTATAAACTGAGATTAGAAATCTGCATTTCTGCAGAGCCATCTGTGCCTTTTTGTTATCCTTCTGTAGACTTGCTAGGAGAAAGTGGACTTTTAAAAATCTTCTGTTAGAAAAGCTGTGCTGAAGAGTAAAATTGTGTAGATTGGATAAAACGTATCTGTTTTGGTCTCAAGTTTGCCAGTTTTGTAACTCTTAAAGTAAAACATCAAAAGCGACTATTTTTGAAGAGACTGTTCTGACAACAGTTCACTGTTTCATTTTAGCTTTCCCCCTTCTGTCCTTCTTAATTAGAACTTACAGCGGCACTGAAACCGAAGGACAGCTTTTGAATTCCTTTGTTCAGTACTTTGGTGACAGCCTTGGGAGGAAGATTAGAAGAATGCCTTTAATTGAAGAAACTGTTCTGCCTGGGGACTCCCTTCTTACTCTGCCTGTAGTAATAATAGGTGAGTTTTTCAGTTTTTTAAAGATTCACTCTCATTGTCATTGCCTTTATAGACCTGCTTCATGAAATAATTTATCATTAAATAACTAATGCTTAGGACCCTTAAAGTGAAGATATTTATTAGAGTAATACAGTTGTTATAATTAACAACAGTAGCATAAAATTATATTAAGGGACTTGTTGGAGTATATTCGAATTCAAATTATGCTTTGAGAAAATGATGTGCATTATTTGGCAGCAGATATGGGAGTATTAATGGAAGAACTGTATTGATTCTAGTGTTGATAACACGGGGTTTGATTAATGTGATATGTCTATTTCAGAATGCATGGAGGTTGTCGATGGTACACCAGTAGAAATGTGTGGGGTCATGTGGGAGACTGAAAAGCATAATGTAAAGTGTGTGTGCTGTATGTTGGTTAGGTGCTAACCTCCCATTAATTGCCTTTTTCTCTGTTGCATCCATCACTAATGTCTAAATATTCTCCCGTCTTTTCCAAAATGAATCCAAGTCAATTCAGCTAGTTTAAAACAATAAATTTTAGTCTTGATTGAACACGTAAAGGCTTGTATTTGTAAAATGTTGCTGAATGACAGGATAACAGAGGGAGGAGGCTCTATAGGTACACAACTTAATTGAGAGTGCCAGCATGATGTGTATTGGGCCAAGGTTTTTCAACAACAGCTGGTCACCAGCTCATTATTGCCATGACTTCATGAGGGGATAAAGAAAAGATCTGAAGTAAAGAAGGTTTTCAATAATCTAGTCCAAAGCTGTTGGGACTGGAGCAAGTACCTGCAAACAAGCAGAGATTTTGGAGATTGATGATGCAATATTATTGTGTTCACAGTAAGTCTCCACAACTTTGAAAGACTGGTGTTTGTACAGTGCCTGTTCTCAAAGCTCTCTTTATGATAGTTTAAAATCGTGCTTATGTAGCAGACTTACGTGTATGTGACAGACATGAATCATTTGATGAGTTCTGCATCACAGTTGAAGAGAACGGTTTCCTAGCATTTTGTCAGCCTTAGTATAGGTTTGCCATATGGTTAATGACTCAGTTTCCACTGTTTAGTTTTGCAAATGTGCATTATGCAAATACCTGTGCTCAATACTTATTTTGTCTAGAGCACCTTTCTAGGTGCTGACACCAAACACAGCTGCCTTGACCACTTCTCCATTGTCCAAATGCTTTTTCACTAATGTATTTGAGACACCTTGCAAGCTGATCTTCTCCACTGGCAGCCTATTATCACTGAAGAGCCTTTGAAGGAATCTAAAATGATTTGATAATGTAGTATAAGAGTATGAAATAAGTTGTCATCCCCCCCATATATAAACACATTGTCATCTACTTGTTTAATAACTTCTGTGCAGTACATGTGCTGGGAAGAAACAGATACATGCCATCGGGGTTGAACATTTTCATGCTGAAACTCTTTAAGTTTAGAGCATGTTCTGTGCTAAACATTTTCATCTTCTGCACTAGTTTTGATCATTACTGTGTAAACAGTGTCGTCACTTCTCATCCAAAAAACAAGGCTGTTACAATACTTGAAGTTGAATATTTGCTTTAAATTTAGATACATAATGTAAAGGTGGATATACTATAGTTTGCTGTTGATCAGGAGAAGATTTTGCTGATATTCAAACAAACTTCTAACTGCTTCTTAAATGAACAGGGCCATGGGGTTTTCAATTATATTGATTGTACAACTAAAGTTTGTATAATAGTAATTGCAGTCAGAGCTGTTATTGGAGGAACTGTGTGTAAATAAAGAACAAACCCCTCGGGTATTAATTTCTCATTTCAAAAAGATTTTTTTCTCTTTTTCCCAAGAATTTTCTGAGAAAATCATAGCAAGTCTAATTGCAGACCTTGCAGCTGAATCTTCATCTTGTGTGTTCTTGACAGCATATCCTCAAGGGAATTCCTTTCCCTTGGACTTAGTCTGCTTAAAGAATAGGAACTGGGTTTGGATCAGCTCTCTGTATGGTCCCAGAAAAGTTCAGGGATCTTAGTGACAGTAATTCACCTTAACATAATCCCATCCTCAGTAATCTCCTTGGCCCTTGCCAGCCTTTGTTTGGGCAACATTTGTTACCCATTTAATTCTTTTAGCCTTATCCAGTAGGAATGAACTTTAGCATGGCATCCTTGGCCATGGCACACATTTCCCCCTTCCTATTGTGGACTAGCTTTGTTTATACTACAGCAGGAAAAAAAAGCTAGCTGTGCACTTGTAAAAAGACAGAAAATTCTTTACTGTGTTCCAGTTATAATTCTAAAAACAGTTAAGAATTTACTCAACCATGGGAATGCTTGTGAACTATTGGTATAATTAAAGTGTTTTCATAATTTAATTTGATTTTGTTATGGATAGCTTCTCTGTATTGCTACAGGTCTCTTACATCCATTTCATCGCAAATGGGTGACAGGAGGGGCTTGCATCTTCTTTAAGCTTTAAATTCCTGGACTGAAGCATATCCAGCTATCTTGTGTTGATTGGTTTGTGGGAGGGCAGAACAGTGTGAGAGTAAGGAAGAACTTTTTCACTGTCTTTAGATGATTTTCTTGTAGCCTATGGCTGTGACCAGTCTATGTGCACAGCGTTGCAATGAAGTATGGGATATTCTGCCACTGTGGACCAGGTGAGTATAGCCTGCTGAAAGAGGAAAAAGAGATCCATGTATGAAGAGACTGGGAATGAACAGGATCTCAGCGAAGTAATGGGAGATTTAGGGACTGAGGAATTGGAAAAGGGAGAAGAGACAGGCACTGGGGAAATGGGATTGTTAACATGTGATGAAAATAGTGTGTGCAAAGATGATGGGGAAAAGTAAATGGTCTGTGAACTCTTGACATCAGGAGCTGAAATGGTCAGAAGAGCAAACATCCAACAATGCCTGCTATATAAAAGTATGAATAAATTAGTAACTTAAGCCCAGAATTTGCACAGTGTGTGCTAAATACCATGTGTGCAAACAAAGACAAAGTACTCACAAGTGCCTCATTAGGAGAACACTGTGCTTTTCATTCAGTTAATGAGGAAGAGGAGCTATAGAAATAACAATACATAGCCACGTATTTAAATTCTGTATCATAGCACATACTTTTCTGATTTAGCTTTTGTTATCTGACTCTGCAACATGAATGTTTACTTCTGTACTTGCATGTGATAAATACGGTCCCCTACTTTGTTTAATACTAGTCAAATAAATAGAAATGTTTACCTTATGGTAATAGTTTGGTGCCATCTCATACCTTTAATAACATTTTAAGAATAAGTGTCTATTAAAATTGCAGCAATGTTTGACTTGATACTCTTGCTGAACAATGAATGTGGTCTTACATGAGTTTCTTGTACTTTACCACTTACCTACAGGAGGTCTGTGTTCACTTAGCTTTTATGTTGCTGTTTTGCTGTGCCTGTAACTTCTCATCTAACTTTCAGTCTTAAGCTTTCTGCTTGTCTCTTTCTTCCTTTTATTTTATGGACAGACCTGGAAATCATGTACTCCAGATTGTTTTTCTGCTCTGTGTTGTACTGTGCCTATGGGAATGCACAGTTACAAGATGGCAATAATATTCAGATATCACTGTGACTGACAGTCAGACCATTATCTGTCAGGCCATTTTTACACAAGAATAGTGAATTTGACATTCTAAATTAGGGAACTTCTTTATATGCATTTAGTTTCCTGGTGTAAAAGTCATACATTTGTTTCTTTTTACCTGAAAAAAATTTGCTTTGTTTATTTGGAGGATGGTCCTATAAAAAGGGCTATTTTACTGCAAAGTTTATAAGCTGCTTTGAATCAAAACAGTCTGGCATTACACTACTTCAGTATTATTTTGTCACTGTATATTTAGTGATTAATAAACTGTAGATTATAAACATTTTTACTAAAGCAGTAATTTTTTTCTTTAATAGGAAATGGACCTTCAGGAATTTGCCTTTCTTACCTGCTGTCTGGATACAGGCCATATTTGTCTCCTGAAGCTATACACCCAAACCCCATTCTACATACAAAATTAGAAGAAGCTCGACATCTTTCCATTGTTGATCAAGTAAGCTTTGGTTGCCATCTTGTCTAACTCTTTTCCTACTACAAGCATTAATAAGTTATTTTGTTATTCTGTTAATTTAAATAGAATCAACTCATGACCATTAGATCCAAAGCTGGGGTGTGTAGTGTTCTTTGTGGTTCTTGAAGGCTTTTAGTTTGTGGTGTTTTTTGGTTTTACAGTGTGCTCTTTGTTGTGTTCTTACGACTTGCCAGGAGTGTCTAAAGCGTGACTTGGTCAGTGGCTGATGCAGGAATTCCAGTTGTTATGTCCTGGATGTTTGGGCACTATCCGCAAGGAACACATGCTACTAAGATACTTAAAGTACAAATAGTTCAAGTTGAAATATTCGCAAATACTACAATTTTTACTAAGATTTGATTTTTAGTTATGTGGGGAACATTTATCCTCTATAAACACAACCCATTTTTCTTTTTGGAACAGTATGCATCCTTCAGTGTTTGTGTTGTATTGACAGTTGCTCTTGTGCTGTAGTTGTTACCCTTCTATGCATCCAATTTTTCTGTCTGATTTGATTGGTTAAATCTTCTCCAGCATTGTTCTTTCCATTTGTCTGTTTGTTTGCTGTGTTAACACTGTTTTCCACTCACTGCGCAGTACTCCTGATGGATTACTGACAATGCTATCACTGTATTGCCTCTGTGACTAATTTATTTGAAATACAAACATGGATTTATGTTTGTAGGGGGTGAGTAGGGGTTTGTTTGGCTTTGGATTTTGGAGGGTGTTTTTCAGTGCTGTGCTATTTACATGTAATGTTTACTCTAGGTCTCAAGGTCTTTTTCTTTTGCAGGAGAGTAAGCTGACTAAGTTGTGGCTACAAATGTTTCATGTACTTCATCCTTCCCTGACCCCCCTGATATTTTGCCTAATTAGGAAGCTAAGCTGTACTGTCTTTGTCAGCAAAAATTTGTCTTATGTCCAATGCTTTCTTCCAATCTCTATTTTCTCTTCATATATTTGCTATTGCATAATTTTTGCAATTATTGCAATTTTTAGAACAAGATTGGTAAATAGATACTGAAATGTGAACATTTTACAAAGTTCTAGAAATTTTTCTCAACATTAAGTGCTGTGTAAAATAATCCTAGTTTTAATTTTTAAAAATAATGCTTATAATATCCCCATTATTTCAAAATGTAATACAGTTAGTGTTGGAACTAGCTAAGAGCTGTCAAAAGAGCCTTTTCTACTTGATGTTTAAAGCTTAATGTTTTTAGATTCCAATTTTGCTTTATCAAAATTGGGCTCCTAGAAGTATTAGCAGTCCCTTGTTAGAAGTCTTCTGTCTATAAACATAGATGTTACTAAGTTGCTCTTATCTCTATTTGTCCACATACTTCTTGTTCTTCAATGAATTTCAAATACTGACTTGCCCCAAAACTACTGTTATTAATATGTAATTTTTAAATGAGTGAGATGTATTATTCAGAGTTACAAAGAACTGAATCATAGCAGTTATTTCTGAAAAGTGTTTTGATTGAATCTCTACATTAAATACCTTTACCTAAAGTGCAACTTGAATTAATTGTGTTTTCTGTTGCAATTCAACTTCTGTACATCAGAATAGCATGATGAACATTAAAAGCTGCTTGAACATTTTTCAAAATTGTCATCCTTCAGGATCTGGAGTACCTGTCAGAAGGCCTTGAAGGACGCTCCTCAAACCCAGTTGCAGTGCTTTTTGATACATTGCTTCACCCTGATGCTGACTTTGGCTATGACTACCCACCTGTTCTGCACTGGAAGTTAGAACAACATAATTATATTCCCCACATAGTGCTTGGAAAAGGACCACCTGGTGGGGCTTGGCATGTGAGTAAAAATTTCATCTCACTCCTAGGGTAAATTGATAACTCCGCGTTCTGGGATTTTTCTTACTACCTAGGGCTGTTTTAGATGGTAATGCCAGTTGCAATTTCAACTGCTCATTTGCCAAAGCCCAGATAAGTGGGGGATATGAGAAAAGAAGGAAGAAATTACCCTTTATTTGGGTGTTTGTGACCATGACTGCTGTCTTATATTACGAGGTTTTTTGTTAGTATAAATTTAATGAATTATAATGAAGAATATTTTCTATAACTTTTTTCTTGTCTGCACTGTTTCCAAGTGCTTTTATACAAAATCTTAAATCTTGATGTTTTTATATGATGTTGCTTCCTCTTTTGTATTTTAAATAACTTGCTTTTAGTTTCCCTTTGACATGTTCTCTCATCACCTTCTTCTTTATTAGCTCATATGGTTGCTTATTATCTAAGTGTAACACAAAAAGAGTTTGTCAGTTCTTCATGTAATGTCCCGGTCTTGTGTTGTGTTCTGGTATTTTGTTGCTCTAAATGAGTACAATGAGAAGACCTTCACTGGTTTCTATATAAATTTGAAATGTGTCTGGTCATGCATCTTCATGTTTTCTCCATAGTCCATGGAAGGCTCTATGCTAACCATCAGTTTTGGAGACTGGATGGAATTGCCTGGCCTCAGCTTTAAGGAGTGGGCAGCTAGTAAACGCAGGTAAAGATACTGCATAATCTATTTGGGAATCCTAGTGGCTATAAAAATCCAGATAACTGGAAAATATTTAAACTTCACTGTTCACAGGAGGGCTTCTTGTTTTGTTTATTAAGTTGCCTGATGGCACTGGAAAAAACTGGGCAATGGTCAGGCAGAATAATTGCTCGTGAGTGCACCAAAAGCAAACCTACAGGCAGCAGTGTGTTCCAGCAGCATTTCACAAAGAGTCACTTACTGAAAGCAGTTCTGATCAGAGGTGAGGGAAGATGGAGGAAGGAATTTCAAATCAACCGAAGTATTGCAAGTTCCTCTTTCAACACAGATGCAGCTGAAGTTGCTGCGCACACCAGCTTTCTTGTAATTCAGGAAGTTATATACTTCAGTATTTGCTTTTACAGGCAAAGCTGCAGCATCTTATATCTATGAATTTTAATTTTAACAGAATAATTCAGTATTTCAGTGTTAATTTGTAGCAGTAAATTTCTTGGAAAACTTGAGAAGAAAAGTTACTTTTGTGCAAGCTCACCGCTTTTACTTCAGTTCATAAAGGTCTGTGTCAGCAAATGAATTTAGGAACACTCTACATGAGCTTTTTCTAAAATTTTAATTTTTTTGACTTTGTTCTAGCAAAATTAAAGGAAGTTATTTTTGTACCATGTATGGGAAAAGAAGAAGTAGATTTACTTGAGCATATGTCTTTAAGGGCAGACTGTTACTCATTTCAGGACAACCCTCAAAGTGAAGAAACTGTAGCTTTGTTCTTTAATCCTATTCTTAGATAACCACAGCAATCTTGCCTCCTTATTAAATGAAATCCCATAAGCTGCTTATTATCTGAAGCTATATATTATAGTTTTCAACAATGCTAAAACCAAAAATGCTGACCTGTTATACTCCAATTAAGCAACCTTCTTTAAAAGGATTGATGATAATGTAAACTTCTAGTTATATAGAACAGTTTCCTAAATTTCCTTGCAAGAGGTGTCACACTGTCACATTATCCTCTTCAAATAAATATCTCATGAGGATTTTCAGAGTAGTAACCTGAACATTTAAAAGTACATATGCTATTATCTTGTTAAGCTAAGAAAATGAATAGCCTGATTACTTGTAAATATGATTTTAAGTGTAATTTAGTGGCAATCCTAATGTTCAGTACTGTTTATTTTGCCTTCTTCCTAGAGCTTACTTCTAAAGAAGCAGCAAAATTCATGCAACTGTTCCAAATAATTCCACTGTTAGCTATTTTTTCTTATGAGACTGCAATAATCATGAGAAAAGCACTGATGTAATAGCAGGGTTGCAGTGCAAAAATATTTTTTGTTGAACACTTGAACCTCACAATCCTATTTACATAGTTGCACTAACACTCTGTGTTATGTTTGCTTTGCTCACTCATGTGACATGGAACTACTTCATTTGATACTTAGTGAACTTAACTGTACCCAAGGGAGAGGTCTTTTATAAAGAATAATGAATACTTGGTTCCAGTAACATTGAACCTGGAGTTTCAAAATTAGCACTTAACTATGACATTCAATTAATTAGATCGTAAGTAAGTGTATTCTCACTGAGTACAAGTTTAGCCAATATTGTATTGTTGATAGTTGTGATGTTAAACTTTGTAAAACACTTCCATATGGAGCTGACGTGATACTCCAGAGCTTTGTTACACCTAATTTGTCAAACACCATAGCACTTTATATTGTATAAAGACTTAAAACTATATTTAAAAAGTTAGCTTGTCTTGTGTATCAGGAAACAAGAGAACAAATAAATCAAATGCCTTTAAAGATGATGAACTCAGTGTCAGTTACACTGAAAGATTCAGTCCTCTTAAATTTTATCTGTCATGTGGTATTTCATATCTGATACTCAAATTATCGATAAGGTCTATTTATTAACTGGAACCATTTAATTTTGTTTCAGAAATATAAAGAGTGATCGAGTAATGCCAGAGGAAATAGCTTGTTATTATAAACACTATGTTAAACTCATGGGCCTCCAAAAGAATTTCAGAGACAATGTTTACATAACATCCGTGTCCAGGCTTTACAGAGAAAAGGATGATGAAAGTAGAAGTCAACAAAATGAAGATATTTCAACACAGCATTTGGAAATGGAAGATGGACAGAAATCACTTATTAAGAGAAACTGGGAAGTCAGAGGTTATCAGCGAGCAACAGATGGTTCTCACGTGCCCTTCTGCCTCTTTGCTGAGAATGTGGCTCTTGCTACTGGAACCTTTGATTCTCCTGGCCGACTGCAAGTTGAAGGAGAAGACTTTCCTTTTGTCCTCCATTCCATGTCTGACTTCGGAGCTGCAATCAGCAAAGGAAAGTTACGCGGGAAGGCAGACCCGGTGTTGATTGTGGGTGCTGGACTAACAGCAGCTGATGCAGTACTATGTGCCTATAACAACAACATCCCAGTAGTCCATGTGTTTCGTAGAAGAGTTACTGATACAAGCCTAATTTTCAAACAGTTACCTAAAAAGCTTTACCCTGAATACCATAAGGTCTATCATATGATGTGTACTCAGTCTCATACCGTGGACTCTAATCAACATTCTGCTTACACTAGTTTCCCTGAACACAATGTACTTTCCTTCAAGCCTGAAATGAAATGTGTTCTTCAGAGTGCCTCCGGACTGAAGAAAATTTTGAAGTTTTCTGTAGCCTTAGTTCTGATAGGTTCTCACCCAAATCTTTTCTTTTTAAAGGACCAAGGACATAGCATAGGTCATCACTCTAATCAGCCTATCACATGCAAGGGGAATCCTATAGAGATTGATCCATACACTTACGAATGCACTAAGGAAGCTAACCTCTTCGCTTTAGGGCCTCTGGTGGGAGACAACTTTGTACGGTTTTTAAAAGGAGGTGCACTGGGCATTGCACGATGCTTGGCAATAAGACAAAAGAAGAAACATGAATTGATTGAAAGTGGGGATGGAGGAGGTGATGGGGTACCCTAAACGAGACATTAGAAACTCTCACATCCAGGATTACAGATGTAGTCTTAACAGAAAACTCAACTGGCAGCAAAAGTTGATAGCAGTCACATTTCTGTTGTGTACAAGTAACCTGCGCTTGTATTGCTTGGTAAAGGATGCTGATACTACAATATTTCATTCTTTAAAAATACAAAAATTTGATCTGCTATTTCAACTGATCTCAACTGGAATTGCTTCCAGATAAACAGAAAATGAGACTAACTTAGCCTGCCTGTCTGTCATCTCTTGCTCAGCTACAAGGGCAGACTTCGTCTGTGAAAAGCAATGCCTACCAGAGTGGCTTTACATTTTAGTGTCAAATGTGACAAAAATACTCTTACCATGAAATTTAAATAACTTCTAAAAGCAGAAAGCTTGTTTAGTACAAAGTGATTCTTTGTCCCAAAGCAAATTTGGAGCCTTCTGCTTGAAACGAGGATTTTATTTATTTGTCACAGTAATACTTGGAATGAGCACTTAGCAAAATGGTTTCTACTGTAAGAAGGACTTCTGTAAGCAAGAAGTATTCCTCAACAGTTTTAAATTATCCTGGTAATTGGAATAAAAGAATAAGCATTCCTATTTAATCTTTAACGACAATTTGACACAATCCATTAATGTTTCTTCACACTATGCCTAGAGTTGGGTGAGTGCACAAAGACTAACATGAGATGTTCCCCTACAGTGGTATGTACATTTCTGAGAATACGCATTAACATAAACAATAAAGTACTGATGTAAGTGCTCTTATTACAGTGTCAATATAATGAATATCTAGGGTACTTCTGAAAAATTAAGTACATGAGAAAATTAAGGGGTTTTTGCTTCCAAGCTCAGGAAGACTGAATGGGATCACTTGGCTGATGAAGGTGGTGTGGGTGATAGATATTCTCATCTCCCATTTGACCAAAAATTGGTTCTCTTTTTTTTTCTAGAGTAGCACATGATAGTGAAATATTTTGGCCTGCAATTTTTGAAACTTAAGAAAGGCTTATACCTTACAGCCAGCTAAAAAATAAACCAATCTCAAAACAAACATGCAATAGTTCCTTTAAATCTTAAAGCTTCTTATGAAAGACAAAGACTTAACTTGTACCTACCTCTGAATCCAGGTTTCACCTTTCTGCTCCATAACGTAAGACCTAGATTTCTTTTGCTGGGTTTTACAGTAGTTAGTTTACCTAAACACACTCATAGGTTTTGTACCATAGTGAGCTTAACTTAGGAAAGTGAACGCCCAGAACTCTGAATAGACAAAAGTGATTGGTTTTAACTGTATTTTTCCCAAATGTTTTAATTCAGGTCCAATGTGATGGAATAGATGTTTTTTTTCTGTTTGGGTTTTTTTTGTGTTAAAGAGTGTCGTGTTAGTTTAAGGTACTGTGTTCGCATGATTAAAAATCTCCATATTAGAACTTCAACAAATTTTAAAAAGGAAGTTAGGCTTTGTGAAACTGCTAGTGCTTGCTGGTTTCCCAGCTGTCTTAACTTTCCTAAGTTGTAGATAGCTGTATTCAATAAATGCCTGTTTTCTGTGCCTACTGAATTACAGGGTTCTGTGGCTACTGCAGGTCTTTATTTATCTGAGTAAGTTACTTAGACTTTGGACACAGAAGCTGAAAAGGTGCAGTATGTAAGAATTAAAATGACTATTTTTAGTGGAAGTCCAAAATAATTTATGAAATTATGCTACTACTACTAATAAATTTTAGTCTAGAGCCACTTAATAGCATAAACACAAACAAAGGAGCATTTCTATCAATTTCTGCATTGCCCACATGGTTGGCTTTAGCCATGCATTGCCAGTACTAGTTAAGATATGTTTTTATACTGATATTGAGCTGATTTTAATTCCACTAAAGTCTAAGCTTGTTTTCTTCATATTTTAATTGAGATTCTACAGTTTACCTTCTCTGGCAGAAACTGTGTATATAGAAACCAATTCTAAACCTGTGATACCTAATAATTTTAACTGTTATAAATGCTAAATACTTCATTATAGAACTTTATTGCAGTTACATTATTGGGAATACATCTGCACTGCGATTAAATTCCTGCAGTTTTGTATCAATATAAATGTCCAAATACAACATATGGCATGTTACTGCTTTTTCATTTTTGCCTTTCTGATTTTGAGAGAAATTTGTTTCTCTCCTCTTACGTATTTTGAGGAACTAGGTGATAGAAAAGTTCAGGCTTTGCCTTAATTTAATTTTACCTACAGCACTGCATTTATTGTGAATTAGATGTTGGCACTGAATAGTTGTCTTTTGGGGAAACATGTTGTTTCTCAGATTAAAAAAAACCCAAGCATTTGAATTCCCTGTGTAATACAATAATTTGCAGAAGGGAGACTGCTTCTTTCAGCTCTTCTTTCATTGAGAAGGGTAAGCTTTTAAATATCGTGGATTTTAAAAGGATACTTAGTACTTAAGATTTATTACTAAAATACAGACAAGAAGAACATAATTTTTAGCTGATTTTAATTTGGATTTACAGAATTTGTAAAGTTGTGTTAACCCATAATACTGTGTATTTTTCTAATAGGCTAGTGGAAAAACATCTTTTACATTTGGATTTGGTTCTTAATGCTGTGAATGTCTCTCCTAGTTAAATTATTGCTAAGACTATTTTAAGTAGTATCCAGATGCTGAACTGGGAGTAAGATTTCTCCTAGTGGATAGATTTCCCTAACAATCTGCCTCTTTCCAGTGTCTCTTCTGATTGAATTGTGCTTAAAATTTTTTCCACAAAGGAGTAAGCCTAAGTTTCACCCAAGTGAGTTAATGCAGGAATCCTTTCTGCAAATAATCCAGAGAGAGTGGTAACAAAAACACCAGATTCTTCTCTCTCTCAGGAAAGTGCTTTGTTTTGGACTAGCAGCCTGGCCTTGCCAGTGGCTGCATGAAAAGAGTATGGCTCCCAGAAACAGTGGTTATACACTGAGAAAGGGACACCAAAGTGTATCACATAGCTCCAGGTCCCTAGTCCTCAGCACTTATGGAATTGTTGGGATATTCTTGTATTTTACTTCTGGCCTGGTGGGTGTAGGCAGCTTCTTTTTAATAATTTCATAGAGTGATTTTTGCATTATGAAAAATACTAATTTTGTAGAAGGGGGTGGCTGTAGCTTCTTTCTCTCACAGCTCAAGAACTGAAAAGAAGGCTAGAGCTAGAAATCCAGAGTATTTACTCAAAGCTGTAGGAAATCAAACTAAAACCTCAACTTTGAGACAGGCCTGACCTGCACACCCAGTTGAAAGAAAAGGCCATTTTTAGGCCAAGTTCTCTTGAAAGAGAATGAAAGGGAGTAAAATTTGCAAACTTGTAGTGAGTCTTCACTGCTGACAAGTGATGTGAGGAATGAAGGGAGGAAAGCTGTGAAGAACGTGTGCAGTGTGAAGTGCAAACATAGAGGTGCTGAAGTGCCTCCACACAGCATCAATAGGCCAGGGGTGTCCCATCCTTTTGGGCTGAGATCTGGGTCTGTGACAAGAGCTCTGCACAGGAGCTGTTCATCCAACACACTGCCAGGTATTTTTAACTGGCTGTTAACTCAAGTACACTGAATGCAACATGTATGACAAATTGTCTTTGCTGACTAGGCTGTAGGGCTGGATCAGCAACGTGGTGTGCCAAGAGATAAGGCTTTGTTACTCTGCTACCATAATTTCTACTTCTGAAAAGCAAGCAGGTATCTTCATGTAATAGCAGGATCTGGGCTGTACAGTGCTCCCAGACATTTCTAAACTGGAAGAGGTAGCACACGTAAGCCTTAAAGGCAGCTGATTACTCCATTTTATTATCGTCCATATAGTAATGATTTAATTTTGAGTAAGTTACGGAATCAAAAATGCCAAAAGGTTTATACTGTTATACCTTAATTTAGATAATGCATTAGAACCTTACAATAATAATGTTCTGTCATAATTTTTGGATTCTTATTTTAAGGTGAGAGCAAGACAGGAGCACTCAATGGATGTGAAAGCTTTATGTACAAATATTTCCCCCATTTCCCCTTGCCCAACCTGAAAGAAAAGTTTTGCTTTGTTTCAAATAACTATAACAGTTGATTCCACTTAGCAGAAAGAATGGAAATTGAAGCAACTTTTACAGAAAAAGAAAGGCTTTGGTGACATTAGGGGCAAAAATCTGAAGTGAGGATGTTGAATTATAAACAGCTCTTTTTCTGAAACAGAGTATATTTTTGGGAATATGGTACACTGGGAGTTTCAGTTTAGTTAATTTTTGAACCGTGAATTACACAGAGAATTAATTGTGTGGTCAAGGATGAATTTGGTGTAAGGAACAAGGATTATGGCAGGGAAAAAAGCATTTCTAGTGTTACTTAGTAGCTATAGAGAAGCTAAGCTGTTTTAAAGATGGTTTTGTATTTGTAGACACTAGAACAATTCAGCTCAAGCAAACCTGGAACTTGACTTCACATTATACCTGTCTGCATGTTAGCTCATTTTCTAACTGGTAATTTTGTACTTTCAGGGCATAATAAACCAACTTTTAAAACCTAGTGATAATCAGTAGTCATCAAAACGAGGAAACAACTTTTTCTGGAGGCTAAGTAATTCTAATTTGCACTTTCCTCCTCCATCTCTTTATTCTGAGATCACTGGCAATGTGCAAGTATGCTTCAATAAACTAAAACTGAGCTTTATGTCCCTAGACACCCTCTGTAGATTTACATGCCAGCAGAAAGAAAATTAACAACTAGGTTTGCTATGAATTCATAAAATACTATAGAATCCTGGCATTTTTAGGTTGTTTTTTAACTAGATATACAAATATTTTTCATCAGTTTGGATGCTAGGACCAGCTTCTATATGAACAGTGAGCTATTGTTGTTCAAGAACTGATCCTGCTACCTTACATGTCCCTGGCACAATTTACTGAGTCAATACTCTGACCTTGCCCATTTCTCTGTGAGACCTGGTATGCTGGTTGTATGCTGGAATTCCAGTTTGAAATGAGATAAAGGACTATATTCATCTGCCTATGTGTTTGTTCACACACAATGCACCTGGACTTGGAGATACTGTGTAAATATCATTTCTTTGTGTGTGGCAGTGCCTGTTTTCATCTTTTGCTGGAGTATGCTTGGGTCATAACTTTCTTTTTTTTCAGATAAGCAATGTAAACACATACAGAACATTTTCTGTAAGCAACTTGTGAGCTAAACCTCTGTTTTTATTAGATAGTAAACATTCCTGAGGTTTGCATGCTAGGCTTGCTTTATCTTAATGTGTGAACACTGATTATAGACTGAAGGCAAAAAATTAAAATAGTGTCACCTAGAAGTCAGTTATTTTGAGAAGTAGGGAACTCAAAGTCAAATGAAAGATCAAACTCTGGAGGAAAAGGCATTCAGAGAGCTGCAGTGTTCAGAATGAGGAAGGTGTTTTGCATGGACCTAGTGCTGAAACCAATGAATGACAGAGATTCCAGTTGTAAAAGCTGCAGCAGAGCAGTACAGGCAGAGTGCTAAAGCAAGTGGTAGAGAGAGTTGCTAGTCAGAGATACCTGATATTGTGTAGCATTTTTGTAACTATCTCACTGGAATGTGGTGATGGCAATCAAAGATTGAAAGAGGAAGAGAGAAGAATAGTGGTAAGGAAGAGGGTTCGTTTTTTGGCACATTTGGCTTGAATTCTAAGGAGATACCAGAACAACCAGAATACAGCTGGAATGTGAAAATCAAACAAAAACCAGTTTGTGAATAGCTGACTCCAACCAGATGTGGCCAAATGTAATGGAGGATTGATTCAAGAAACAGCAAGAGAGCTAGAGAACAGGGTGCAAGACTCCTTCCAGTTTTATGGGAGAGGGAGAGACAGGAAAAATAAAGACTGAGAAATCATTTGTATAACATGGACTGGAGCAAGACAGGGGAGGGGGTTAGAGGTAGGTCTACAGTAGAGGCTTCAGCTACTGTCTCAGGATTAACATATGGAATAGAGCCTATCACACATCAGGAATAAAGGCATTTCAGAGGAAGCAGATGCGGAGGGTGACTGGATGGAGGAATATAAGCTGACTGCAAACACACTTTCCGCATAGAGGAATGGGTGCGATGACAAAGGAGAGGCCAGCCCTGACGCACAACCCCCACCATTCTGGGAGAAGATGGGGGAGTAAGGGTAGGAGAAAAAAGTACAGACTCACAGATGTGAATGGACAGAAACAGAAATCACACTTCAACAGGGAGAATATCTTGGCAGTCTTCCCAAAAAAAAACCTGTGGCTTCCCCAGCTGATGTAGAAAATGGGAAGTCAGCTGAAATTGGTGTGAGTTAAACTGAAAATTAAGCATGTTTTCATGCAGGCATACAGCACCTATCCACAGTTTTAGTAGTACATAAAGTAATTCAATCCGCTTTAAACTGTTTTCATCACCTAAGCTGCTGAATGCAAGACTGTATGTTAAGAGCCTTGCTAATAAAAAGTGTATTTAGTTTATATATTGTGTGCATCTCCTTCCTGTGAGCAGTGTGAACAAAGATAATAAATGTTACAAAAAAAGCATCCCAAACAAACCCTCAAACTGCGTTATATACAAAAAATGCAAGAAACAAGATCCGAAGAGAAGTTTCTGCTTAGATGTATTTTTAAGGTGAAGAGCATAATTTTTTTAAAAATATGGGGATACTTGCAGACCACGGGTGCGGCAGATGAAAGAAACCTTAGATATCATCTCTGATTTACTGAACCTTCTAAAGAAAATCAGCACCACACAAGTTCTCCCAGAAACTGAACTTACTGTTGAAACCACAGAGCACAAGCTCTGCAGTGTAAATGGAGCACACAGCAAAATTTCTGAACTGCAGAATGCAAAGTTGATTGCCCTTGCTTGTGCTCACAGCTTTTGCTTTACCTATAAAAATGCCTCAACCCATAAGCTTTCCCTCCTTCTCTTTTCTGCTTCTGTGATTCTCCCATTCTGCTGGGGGAGAATGTGTGAGTGGCTGCATGGGGCTCAGCTGCCTACTGGGGTTAGCCTACAACAGTATGTTCTATACAATAAAGGAAATACTAGGTGAAGTTAATGCACTAGCTCCAGGGATAAGGCAGATACTGATGCAATTTATTGCATGTTCAAATATATTGGATCATGTAATCATCTACCTCAGAATACCATCTACCTCAGAAACTTCAGTAACAGAAGGCCAAACCAGTAAGCCAACAAGCATGTTTCCTCTAATGTCCTGAGTTGAAAATCATGGCAAAAGTAAGTTAAAATGGAAGGAAGACTTCAAAATTATGAATGGGACTTGTTATTTGAATTTGGAGTTACAATTTCAGCCATGGCTAAGGCGTTTGTATGTCTGAAGTTTTTAATGCAAGCATAACTTTATATTGAAATAGCAGAAGCTCAGGTGCACTAATGTGCAGGCTTCTCATCAACTGGACAGCAGCTGAAACTGTATTACAAACCAAACTGTATCACCTACTAGGCATCCTCAAGTTAGAATCAGATTCTGAGCTGAAAGGGACCCACAACTCTTAAATACTAAATTAAAAAAAATAAAAGTATCAAAGCTGGTAAATTCAGCTGTCTGGGAAACTGGATTTGAAGAGCCCTAAATCATAAAAATGAACAAAAGAGTGCCCTCAGCTATGCCAGCAGGGTTGCTTGAGCCCTAGCAGATTGTAGTCTGAGCAGCAAAGGACTTAGCCTTTACTTTCTTGTAGAAGGCCCCCTATACATTGCATGTTTTGTCCTTTCACTTCAAAAATTATCCAGTTGTTTTTACAAAAAAGGCTGTAAATACAACCATTCTGAAGCATCTTGTCCATTGATACTCTGCTATCCAAGCTATTTGCTTGAATTTAGTAACAACAGCCAAAAACCTCAGCAGCCTACAAGAGCTCTGTTGGACCAGTAGGTCTTCCTTCAGCCAGAAAACCTGGAAATTCTCAGACTGATAGTAGAAAAACTCAACTGAGGGTGCAAAAGTCAGTACATCTCCTCCAGAAAGAATTTCATCTGCTTAAGAACAGTCTTTTTAAAGGTATTGGGTGGATAAGATTTGATGTACCCTGATGCAAACACTTTTTTGTGGAACTCAGAAGTATTGGGCTACAGTTTGTGTATCACTCTGGACATTGCTGATCAGCAAGATGATGCCAAGACAGACATGAGAAAACACTGGCTTTGGAAGACCAAGTGTTTTATGCATGGTTCAACCATGTTGACTTCGGCACATCTATCTTGATATACAAAGATCTCGCAATGCTGTTCTTTAGATCTGATACACAATGGAGCGGCTTCAAACAGTGCAGCTCATCTTGCTTGTATGCTCAGAGCTCTTGGCAGAGAAGTAATTTTGTTTGTATCAATTCAATTGCATCAACCAGATTACTTCCTACATGAAGAAAGATCCTCTCTCTTGAAATAGAATGCAATAAAGCTACTGTCTATCTTTATCTCTATGTGATGGCTTCATACAGCGGAGCAGGAGGTCTGTAAAGTTTTTTTCACTGTACTTCCAGGGGAATCTCACAAATTACAAGTTCTCAGATCACTAAGATGAGCTCTTCTAATCCACAAACAAACAATTGTTTCCCTGTTAATTGAACTATTTTGAAGCCATATTTTTACACAGTGATTGCAAAAAGTAAAGGCATGAGAGAAAGAAATGGGTCAAATAATTTAAAATCCCAAATTGGAGTGCAACAGCTCTTTTAAGACTTTGTCTGGCTTGGAAGTAGGTTTTACCAAATGAACATTCAACCACACTGATTTAAAGGTGTAAATGAAAGTATGTTTAAGCAAGAGAAAAAGAAGCTGTTTTTTTCAGTTCCAAGATCTTCTGTAACAGTAACAATAGTATCAGCTCTACATAATGAACCACAGAGAAGTCGTTCATTATGACTCATATCATGATCATATCCTGTCAACCGTATCACATGATCAAATGCATCTCAGCCTCAACAGGTTTTCAATTCTTAAGATAATATCCTTGAAAATACCCAGCTAACAAAGCCTTTCTGAAAAGAGAAAAAATAGCCTGATGCTAACTTCCTTTTTTTTCCCAATCCAGTACTGATAAACTAATACGGTCCCTGCCCGGCTCCGTGGGGTCCCGCATGCACCCACAGACGCGCGGGTGGGTTCAGTGTTACAGTCGGTAGCAAAGAGTCGAGAAGGAGATTTGCGTGCGTTCCAGCAGCAGCATTTATTGCTTCTACACTGTCCAAGGTTGCAATGGCAAATACGAACATGATCCCGAAACTCACACTTTTATCCAGGGGCGGGGAAAAGGCAGGACTAGGGAATGGGGACCAAAGGGGAAGCTCTGGGGGAGTGATGAGGGGGTAGAGGCTAACAGCCAATCGGGGAATTTAAACTGGGATAGATTAACATAACAGTACAATGCATCCTGGGAGAAGCCTTTTTGTTCACCCTAACATAAAGTGGTTCTTGTGGTACTAGGGACTTGTCTTACTGAGAACTCTCTGTCCCTCGTAATGTATGTTCACCGGTCACCACAATAAACAAACATTAGAAATAGCCTAAAATGAAATCCTAAGTATCTTCGGTATTTTACTAAGCATTACTCTGAAGTGAATAATGGGAAGGTTTTGAAAATGTGCAATCTGTAAGTACCAAGCAGTGAAAGGAACTTTTCTTTCTCTTTAATAAAAGCAAGACTTAGAAAACATGTCTTACAATAATATATAGTTCAAATGGTCATATATAGGAAAGTCATACACACTGTAACCAGGACACCTAAGGAACAGAAAGCAGGTTTTGCCAGAGAAACACTGTAAATCCAGGTCACAATTTATCTTCTTCTTTTCACATTAGGATCGTATCTGCAACAAAAAAATAAAATTTGTCACAAATAAGTAAAACAATGATATTCAAAGTTTATATAAATCTAGATATACAATGTGATGTAAATAGCTTTATTATATATTCATAACAAGGGAATGGCCAGTGTTCAGTCCTTTCCTTGACTACACTCCTATAATTAACTACAGTTACTACAATTTGACTGAAGGATGCCTAAGGTAGAACCTGTGTATGAACTAGAGATAACCTTCAGTAAAATTTTCATGGTTCCTAACTACTTACAACCT
Source organism: Dicrurus megarhynchus (assembly GCA_013399195.1). NCBI lineage: Eukaryota > Metazoa > Chordata > Aves > Passeriformes > Dicruridae > Dicrurus > Dicrurus megarhynchus. The sequence continues at coordinate 317,771 of VXAD01013449.1, forward strand.
TTAAATCTGATGCATGAACAAGCTTCTCCAAGCCTTTAAGGTCCCAACACTAAGTTCTTTACTGGAAAAGGACACCAAAAAAAAAGGAGGGAGGGGAAAGGGATCCTGTAAGTTTACATTGATGTACCTTTGGCCACAACTCATTCAGACAAAACCTTTCTGCTGCTTCCCACTCCTACATAGAGCAGATCCTTGCCCTACCTTCCCCTTTATACAGCTTCTGATTGACTGTTAAAAATCCAGAGCTACTTTCTGGATATACTAAATAGTTACCTGATTTACTGCAATATGCTTATAGTTTGACTCTACTTGACACTGCTATCCCTTGGCCTTCTCCATTTGTGCTTTGTCTCCCAAAATCCTGTCACTTTTTTGAAATTCTAATGTGTTTTGTATTCATGCATGAACAACTTACAGACACAACTGAATGATCAGGCAGTTTTACTTCCACTAATTCTGCTTTCATTCATCAAGATTTTTTGCTTAGACAGGAAGATGTGACAACCTGTGAGCCAAATTACATCACCACACAGCTAGAAAGATATTAGAAGTCACTGTTGTTACTATCCAACTCAGTCTTCAAAAATTTAATGTATACCCTTTGAAAGAAATGCTCCATTATTAACTGTTAATTAACAGTGCAAGTTGTTAATGCAATAAGATTTTCTGAATGGTTCTTACAGGTATTGATATGTAGTATCATGTCTGTTTGATAGTGATTCAGAAAAAAACATCCTTCTTCACAATGTACACTTTTCTACCTAAATGCACAACTTGTGGTGTTAGGCAAATTCATGACAGGTGAGAAGTCAAACACTGGTCACTTATTTCTTCACATAAAAAACATAGAAGGTAATGAAATTTTTGCTATATAAAATGAGGTCCCTGTGTTAACTCTCAAAACATTTATTTGATTTTATTGTTATAGCATTGTAACACATTCGTTCTAACGCTTAAGTGTGTTCTGGACAGCAAATTCTATGGAAGAGGGGGCAGGGGAGGAATGGGAAGATAAAGCAGACAGGAGCAGAGGATGATACATGATGGAAACCTCACACCAGAACAACAGCAGCTTCAACCCTCTCTGTGACTGGCTACAGAGATGCTGACACAGACAGTCATGAACATCTTTTCATGCTATCTCTTCCACCTCACCTCCACCCATTTTCCATGTTAAATGAAGCCTGGATAGTGTTTGTTTTCCAGAGAAATTGCTGAATCACTTTGCCTATACTTCATGGGAATACATGAAATTTTGAAAAGAGTAGTCCAAGTAGTCTTTTCCAAAATCAAAATTTGTCCAAAAAAAGATGTGATGCAAAAAATACACATTTTTCTAAGTACAAACATAAAACTCTTACCTAAAGAGATCATCAGCAAGTGATTCTTCTCTTGCATATCGGTTCTGTTCCTGAGAAAGTTTATTTAATATTTGATTGTTAAGGGTAATTCCAATGAACAATCTAGAAAAACAATATTCCTGCACTAACAAAGTTTTCCCGAAGAAATAAGTTTTCTCTAAGTACTCCATTTAGTGCATATTCACATTAGACAAGTTATTTCACTACTCGAATTTGGCTACTGCTACCAACTAATGAAATTAAATAGTCTGTGAAAGATGTCAATTTTGGCCAGAAATGAGGTTTTTTGGGTTTTAAGCTCCCATTACAGAAGTAGAGAAATTTTTATCTGATTATTTGTGTGTAAAGGGAATTTTAATTAGCATTATCTAAATTCAGGGATTAAAAAAAAATGAGATAAGAAGTGTTGATGTGACTGGATCTCAATCAGGCTGCGGAAACAATATGACTCATCAGCAAGTATTTTTAAGGAAACTATCGGAAAGTGAGAGAATTGCCATGATAAAATATTTTTTTAGGACTTTTGTATATAAAGGTGAGGATTTGCACAAAAGAAAAAAAATTTATTCTTACTACATCTCTTCAGTATACTCCAACAGAATTTTACTCATGCATTTTCTCTTCTAGTCAAGAGTAGAATATCAACTGTACTGTACAACTATTTGAACACAGTTAAACCATAAAGAAATTATTTCTAGCTCTCTGTCACACTTTTACAAGTCACAAGTTTATATAGTGCTTATTCTACTCATCAAAAGATCAATCGCATTTAGGTTATTGATTTCGCTTTATATAAGTATTTCTGATTATATGAGTATTGCATGCAAAATGAATTTAAATAACCAGATAAAGATGAGTGTTACCACTGATCTCTGAAGTAACTTTACTACTGTACATGTTCCCATGAGCATGTGTAGACAACTAACTGGCTGAGGTTTTATTTAAAAAATAAAATCCTGAAGTATTTCAGTAATGATCACAGGTTGATATGACCACTTACATTAGTCAAGTTTTTATTTGATCATGTTTAAAAAATAATTTCTTACCTCCATTTCTTGCCTTAACCATTCTTCTAGCTCTGAATTCTTTTTAGCATGGTGAGCAATCAAATCTGATCCTCCAATAATGTGTGGAAGTTGTCCTGCCCCTGGGTAAGCTACCTGTTGGACAATAAATTCTTACAACTACAAGGCAAGCATAGTGCAAGTAAAAGATCCATTTTAACAAATTCAGAAAGTCTATTCAGATATCACAGAAGAAAGTAAGCCAGTCTTTCATTGAATAACATTCAAAGATCATATTTATAAGTGACTGAAGTTAGAAAAACATTTACAGAAAGCTGTTAACTTCCTCCTTTTACCAAAAGAAACAAACAAAAATATATCTGGTAAGTTAAATATGCTAAATAAATTTGATAGGGCATTAAATGGAGTTTGAAATATCAATAAAAATCAGTTTATATTTTATTGTCAGACTGCATAAGCATGTGTTACAAAATGGTGGAAAAGAAAATATTAACAGAAAATTAAAACATTATCTAAAAATGAGAGCATACTCCCAGGAAGTAGTACTATGTGATCACATTCTAGACACAGTATTTTACTAAAATGCCTTTCTAGTCATCTTATATCATATGCTCTTAATTTTATTTTTAATATAAGATGAAGTGGTACTTTTACACTGAACACCAAGAATCATTTTGCAATTGTCTTCAGGATCAAGCAAGCAATCATCTTACTTTTGTATGATATAGATTTAGTTCTATTTAGAAATCCAATATTTATTAGTTCAAATGGAAGGTTCTGAATCAGCCTACACTGTATGTAGAGGTCTTTGCAGAAGTGGAATTGCTAGCTTTTGGAGGTACAACCAGAAGTTAAGGTAGCCATCACTTAACGACTTATTCCAAGTAACAGCTTGGAACAGGCACTACAAGTATCTAAATAATCGCTAGATTATTTATCGCGAGGTAAGCCTTTGTCAACCTGGTACTTCTTCAGTCAATTAACAAAATATCTGTTTACAGTATAATATGGTATTTAAATTGTTTCTTTCTTTAGTTATTATCAATTTATAAAAAAAGCTTTAGTAACATATTTCTACAATCTGAAGGCAACACTTCTTAGTATTTTCAAATAGTGCCATCTTGTGACCATTTAAAATACACACTAACCTTTCTGAACATTTTGAAATTTTTCTTTCCCTCATAGCTGGTATTTCCAGTAAGACGACTGTTCTGCCTTGGATGGCTGACAACCAGAGATCTAAACTCTGTCAACAGAAGCCTGCTAGGAAGATTGCTGGAGTCATCTTGCAATTTGCTGTGGTTCTGACATGGGAAGAAAAAGGAAGAAGCATTCAAGTGTGTGAATAGACATACAGCATATCTGAAAGTATAAACTGTAGAGAAATTATTGTGAGCAGAGCTGAGCAAATGTTAGGATTACAAAACAGTGAGGGGAAATAGCAGTAGTGCTAGAAGCTAAGAAGATGTATGAACTTCTCCGTATATACCATCAATAGAGTAAATTTGTTTGTCATGTATTCAAATACTTCACAGAAGACAAAGTTGAAAAATCTTCATCTCAATTCTAGCCTACAGATACCCAGCCAACTCCATGGCTGTAAGCTGAATTTGATCAATGCACCAAATTATTCTTGTCCATGAGCTCATATGCCAGCAAGTCTGCATGAACACTTTGCTGCCTGGGGCTACATCTGCATGGATTCAAAAGGAAGTCTGGGTGCAGGGTTAGTTCACAAATAACATTAAACTATGTTCAAGGACAGCTCCAGCCCAGATGCAGTACAGTGGTTTTACAGCAAAGTATAACTAGAAGTCCTTTAATCTGAGCTGACCCTGCACTGTGGTATACCTGCTCAGCATTCCCTCTTCTCCAGCTGTTTTTTGTATGTAGGTCAAAAGATATTATTCTGCCCCTTGTTGACTGGCTACACTTTAATATCTCTTCAGAATTTTTTTTTTTCAGTTTCATTCAGCCTAGTCTCCTTTTCCTCTGCCTCACTGCCACTGCAAGCAATTCTCTCCTTCCTTCTTTCATCTCAGCTACAAAAAATTAGCACGCTATCTACTGTTATTCACTGTATATTACATCCATTTTCCCAATGGTCCATCTCCTCCATTCTAGTTGTGATCTTAGAGCAGACAAGATTATGTCCTTGGCAGGTCTTTAAGTAGTAATCTAAGAAAAACATCAGTACAAGCATTAATCACATTGAAGGCTTAATACAATTACATGTAGTTTCAGTCACCTTAAGTATCCACCCAAATGCCATTACAGAAGCACACAGATGAACTACAAGTGCTCTTTTTATTTCACAGTCTGTAAGCTGGACTGCACGATTCAAATTTATATATGATTATGTTAACAAGTACAATCTTCCAAACCTCCTTTACCCTGAAATAGGATCCAAAAATACTATGTTCTTAAAAGCAGAATTTTGATATGTTTTTGTAATGCTCTGTTCAAACTTACAATTAGCTGGCTCCTTACCAGGACTGCTGACTCTTGCTTGATATTACTTCTCATTTCTGAAGTTAGAACTGATCCAAGTTCCTCTTCTTTCTATTGGATTAAAAATTATTTTAAATATAAAACTCAAATGAAATGGAAATTTAATTACATAAAATTGTTTTCTGCTCTTTATGGTAGAATAAACATATTCAAATTAATATAAACATTTAGAAAGAAGAGAAACTGCCCAGTACTTTAGATTTTTTATGATTTTATGCACACTGTAACAATGGTTGGAGGCTTTCTCTATTAAAAAATCACTATTATTTGCTCACTTTGTTTTTTTTCTTTCTTCCTTATACACTAGGAAGTTTTGTCCATCTGTACAATCTTCGAAGTCCTGACAGATTCTGGAAAACTGTAAAAGCTTTTAAATATAAAAAGTGGCATTTTCAATTTGATATTTGAAGGGTACATGTGTGCAGAAAGGACATATCATTAGTAGGACAAGAAAGTATTCTGCAGGTTGATTCTGTCCTACAGTTTAAAACCAGATTTGCATTACATAAATTATTTTCAGCAGTTGATAAAATACCAAATCAGCTTTACCGTGTAGGTTTTGAGTCAATTGCTAACATTCTCTGTCTTGCCAGATACACAAGGTGCATCTATACTTACAGAAAATAGTCACCAAATTTGCCTGGGGAGCTTTATCATGAAATCTCCTTCCTAGTCTACTGGAAATCTATTTCACATTAATAAAGTAGGTCATTATTAAACTATCAGAAGACTTCTTTTCAGCAGAAACCTTTAAGTGCATATCTGCTAAAGTACTAGTTTAGTTGCACGTAAGATTTTTTTTCTCCTTCAGAACTCTGACAAGAAGTTAGACTAGGAAAACTTTCCAAGCCACAACAAAATTCAGTAGACTATTCCAAGGACCAATTTTAGTCTGTCAGTATAATCAGACCTAACAAAAAGTACCTACTCTCTGATAGTATAAAAAGCAAGAAACATAATTCTCTAAATTATAGGACTTGTCTTTTAATGTGTGCCTGTTAGTAACACACACAAAAAACGAGCGTTATAATGAAGTTGAAGTTCACACTTCGCCACAAGTAAGCTCCAGTAAAGCATCAACGAAGTGTCAAGCTGGTCTGATCTAAGGATGTACAGACAATTATTAATTATTATGTGGTCCAAGGAATCTTGCAAGTCCAGTTAACCATGCATTCAAACTTTTAAACATTTAAATACTGCCTACACTGTAAATGGACTGGACAGTAAGCTTTAATACATATATTTTAAATAAAACAAAAATAAACTTGTTCTTTTATTGCTATGGTATTTTTAATAGTCTAGATCTCTCAATATTGTTTTGCTTTACAAACCTGCTTTTCTTTTTTTTTCAACAAAGTGACCAGTTAACTCAAGGGGTATTGTTTTCTTCATATCTCTTAGACAATTCCCTTAGTGTCAAAAACAAAACCAGAAAATTAATCACGAAAACACAAGCTGTGTTTTGGGTTTGCTGTTGTTTTGGTTGGTTCTCTTTTAAAATTTCTCATACAGGAATTTTAATAATCTTTCACACAATATCAAAAGATTCTGACTTAGATGATCTTGGACACTACTGTGGTATTCAACAGAAGAGGTCAACTAGAAGTTTCTTTAGAAAATAAATTACATGAAGATAATTGAGTAGTATCTTAGTATGAATAACAACATTATAATTAACACAGCAACAAGCAATATGAGAAGTTTTTCTTGGACCATTCTGCTGTTCTACTTACAGTATATAAAGGAAAAAAAAAAGAAAACATTCAGAATCCAAGCAGCTCTCAATTCACAAAGAAAAAATGCCCAGAAGAATGAAAAAACATTTAGGTATGTGTAAAACTGCAATGTTCACATGTAACAGATGAATCATTCTGAACTAAAAATTGATGTATGAGGTTTAAGCAAACAAATTTTACAAAGCCACTTTCTGTATGCTGGCAGCCTCCTCCTTAAAGGAGCTAACTGCATCCTCCTAACAGAGTTGCAAATTTCAAGATTAGGCACATGAGAAGAATATAAAACTTACCAATACTTTATTCTCCTCTGTCTGATTTACATTTACTTCTTGAATCCTGCTTCCTTTGGCTTCCAAACATTGTTTTTTTCGTGTATTTCCTTGAGCTTCCTGGTCATGATCTGCCATTTGATCTTCCCAGTCTAGGTCTCCACTAAACACAATTTCTAGTGCTTCTGTATCTTCAGATGTATCATCTAATTCCTTTCTCTTTTTTGATGCATGATTTTCACTAGAAGTGGTTTTAGTGTCTGTTCTATCACTTGTTAGCTTGCCACTTTCCCTCATAAGCTTTATACCCACATCTTCTACTGCAAAATTTGGGTTTGGGCCCAAGTTATTTTTCTTTTGATGCTGTTTTGCTTCACTGTTGCAGATTGATGAAGTTGTGGATTCAGTGCACTTGGAAAGAGGCGATGACCTTTCCTCCAATTTTGCTAGTTTGGGTACAGATGTTTCTTCCTCTTCTTCTTCAGCTCTTTCCCTTAGCCAGAAATAAATTACAAAAGAAAGAAATCCACAAAAGCATTTTTGAGTATGATTAGCTGTACCCACAACATAACAGCTTCTGGGGTTTTAGGGACTGCATTGTGAAATTTAAAGTTCCCTTGAGGAAAAGCTTTCCATTCTAGGAATTTGATCTAAAAATTACCTTTTTAAGTATGTGTCAAATTAAAAGTACATTGCTTGAGTTAAAATTTTCCAGAAACAGCACCAACATACCAACAAGGGAAGCAATGTCAAGAACACTTCAACATACCTTTTTCTAGCTACCGGGAAGTAATTTGTAATTGAGTTCAACTGGTGACATGAAGCACTCTCACGGGGTTTGCCAGCTTCTGCAATTTTAGATGGTGAGACAGGCTGACTTCTTTGACTTAACCCAGATGTTCTGTTCCCTCTAGGTATTGATGTTCCTGCACTTACACTGCCACTTGTGCTACCATTTTTCTTTATGGCAGTTGTATCCCGGAAAGCCATTTTCCCTTGTCTATGCACTTGGGAAGTATTCTCTATCTCCATACTAGATTAGAGAGGAAAAAAAAAAACTAAATGACACACAGGAAGTTACCAGAGATACACCGAATCAGAGACATACTTTTTAAAAAAGCTACACCTGGTACTTTGAATAAACTTATAAACAATGTGCTAAAAACAAGCTGTAGAATCTGCTATGATCAATATATTTTTATGATTGTGAAATGGTTTGAAAATTTGTAATAGTTCAGAAAGTCAAGACAGATATGCAGCATCTACATTTGCATCTGAAAGAGTCATCAAAGTCCTATGGGATGGTTTCTGTAATCTAGCACTCAAAAGCAAAAATTATGTCACTGCAGACAAGTGACAGCAATTTAGTAAATGTCATTTCTAACACTGTATATCTTTGTCCATGGCAATGATACAGTTCCTCTGCCACAAAAGATTGTTTTATTTGCAAGTATTAGCTTAGAAATTTCCATGAATACTTTACCACGTCTGCTCTTCTGTATCAGCTATGTATAACGTGCTGCTATCTGCAGCAGTTGGCATTATGGTTTCATCCACAGCCAAACTCTGGGAAATGGCTCGGCCTACGACAGCTGATGCAGGAGAACTTTCAGGTACAGCTGCAAGACCAACACAAGAGAAGAATTAAAAGGTTAATGTCAAATCTGTGTTTCGTTGCATGTGATATTACACATTACTACCTGATCAGGTGAGATCTTTGTAAAATGATCTTAAAGCAATTTTAATTAAAAAATAAGCAGATTTATTAATTAAAAAAAAACCTGAAAGAAATAGTTCTAAAGGACCATATTCCGGAATTCAGATTTAGTTAAATATTTCACTGATTAAGTAATGGAATTCTGCTTAAATAAAAATGAAGCATAAAGAGAAATCATATATCAGTAAGTAAAAAATGTACTTAAAAAATCATGTGGTATATATTTTATGCAAAAAAATAAAATATATATCCTGCGATATATAGTTTATGCAAAACTGTCAGAGCACAAAATTCCTTTTATTTACTCTTTTATGATGATCTCTAATGTGATTATTGTATCTGGGATGCTAGATTTTTCAACTGTAAACACAGCTTCCTCTAAAAGTCTGATATACAGTCTGTTTACCCAATTTCAGACAACTTAACTTTTATCCAATTGAATCACTCAAACTGGAAATAAGAATCAGCATTTCTGATTCATGCAGTGTCTGAAAGGTCAGAAACTTAAAACTTAATCTGACAATTAATATTGTGATATTTTCTAAACTGATTGGACAGACAATAGATCATACGCAAGTTATTCATACAAGAACATCAGTCAACCAAAATATTTTTCAGATCTCTGGCAGTATTGCATGTATGTCTTTCTCTATTCAAAATACCTTTTCAAGTAAGTAATGGTCCTACATGTAAAGACAAACTTATGGGTTTTTTTATTTCCTTTTTAAAATAATGGTAGGATTTTCGACCTGATACAACATTTTGTAGAACAAAACAATCTATAAAACGTAATTCTGAAAATTTTATAGCAACAAAATACAGAATAACATGAAGAGACATGAAAAGACAATTAGACAAACAAAACCTCTTTCCATCTCTCAAAAAGTCGGTCTGACTTTTATTACTACCACAGCAAATACAAGCTTCAAGTCAAGACTTGGAACTTCCACCTCCAAACTACTACTTCAGCAAATGTAGCAATCATGTCTCATTGCCTTAACTTCTTATGGAAAGATTATTTTTAGTTTTGAACTGTGTGGCAGGTAATTGTATTTCCCTAAAGCAAATTCTGTTTTGTGCAGAGGGAAAAAAGAAAAAAAGCAAGTCTTAACAAATTAATTCCATTCTTATTCTCTTGATTTCTAACTTTCATCTTTTACTTCCCTATTACCCTTGTCTTTTATGAAAAGACAGAATAGCATGGAATTCAAACTACCACATACATATGAATTCAGTGATCACTAAAAATATGAACTTCAGATGTTTTTAAAGTACCTTTCCTTTCAAGGTCACTGTTCTATGTGCCTGCCTTTTAGGCTAGTTTTAGATCTACTTTTTTATTTACATCTAAGAGTCACATAATTTGCATTGCAATTTACTGCAAGACCATTAAAAACCAATTTCCTCTTTGGAGTCATATACATTTTTCAAAGAATGTCACTCTTTTTTAGTGGTCTTGCAAAACAGAACAACTTGAACACTAGTAATTGATGCTCCTACACAAAAAGAAATACTGCCTCTTTGAGGCTGTTAACTTATTACTACCCTTCTTCCAATTACCTTTGGAAGCAGGCTCCTTTTGAGGGTTGCAGTATTTTTCCGTAGACATGAAGATAACTGCCAATCCAATTTCTGCCTCTGGAACAGCCCTAAGATTCTTGCTGTTATTATACAAATTAAAAAAAAAAACGTGTTTCAGTACAGATTCAAAGACATGGGCACAGGTATGGCAAAGTACAAAATTGTCCATTCCTCCTCCAAAATAATATCAGCCTACACTACAGTTTTTCCCAATACAGTAAGTCAGCACAATTATCCTTCATTATAGCCATGTCCTACATGTATGAACTCCCATGTTTCCTGCTGCTGTAGCCACTGCCTAGCTCCAGTAATCTGGCCAATACATCTCTTCTTTCCTGATTTTTAGGCATTTAACCAATTATACCCTACCTCTGATTCAAAATGTGTGAAAAGAGGCTTGAAAGATCTGACCACTTCTTACAAGTCAGGCACCTTGCCCACCCCCCATCTTCTGTACTACAGCCATGAGGAGAGATTGAGTACTGTCTTCTCTACCTAGCAGGAAAATTTAGGGGAACTAGGTTTATGTTTTAAGGATTGAGATTTTGTTTCACTGTTTTAATAAAATGGCATCATGATAATCCTAACATCTATAATATATGCAGTCTGCCCTCTCAAACAAAACCTACCATCAAAACAAAAACTAATTTTCATTAAACAGAAGCTGTTCTTTGAAAACACTGTACACAAATAATTACATAACAATGAACCACGTGACCTCAAGATGCCATCTCACCTCTTTTTGATGAAATACATATATTTAATGCAATATCATAACTTATCTATTTTGCATTCTTAGAATATATTAATTTTAACTTATCTTAAATAGTAGAAGAGAAACTACTTGCTGTCTGTAATTTTTAAAGCAGTTTCATTACAATGAATTTTTGTAGAACTGAGTTCTACTAAAAAATAATGAAAAGAAAACAGAAATTCCATCAAATCCTCACAGAACTGCCAACTCCTTTCTTTCCTGCTTCAGGAAGTTTTACTTACTCTGCTACTACTTAGAACAATGAAAAAATGTCCTCTTTATAATCAGCCTCCTGCTTAAATATGTATGCAAACACCACGACCAAGTGTCTGTAGAAGTTCTGAAATTACCCTACCTACCGCTGTACAAGAGAACGATGCTTTACCTTTCCAAGATAGTCAGAATGGAATCAGTACAGTTTCTCAGAGAGTCAGATCCTGAGATCTGAGAGTTTGTCAAACCCACATCAACTACACAAACTTCAGGAGAAAGTAGTAAAGGCATTTCTTTTCCTCCTTCTGTCATCAACTTTGCTTCCCCTCCTCCAAGAATAACTGCTGGACCCAGTTTCTTGTACTAAAAAAAGAATGCAAATAAAAAAAAAATCTTAGAACGCAGTCAGTTTAGAGGTATCAGAATGCAGAACTATCAGTGTAGTGCTTCTCACTGATGCATCACTGCAGATGTAATGTGTTCCGTTTCTCCTCTATATTTTATCTTGCTTAGGCCACTGTACTGTAGGATAAGTACACAGAAATCCTTCTTTCCTGATGAACCCAGAATGAGTGTGATTTCAGAGTGAACAAATCTGTGCTTAGTTATCCCTGCAATATTTTTGCAATGTAAAGCCTGATTACCTGCTTGGCAGTTAGAAATACAAAAGTTTTTCCACTGAATATTTTTTTCCTTTCATGATGCTCAGATAAATCCAGGTTTTCAGTGCCAATGGAAGGCTCATCAACTGGAGGACAAAAGCTGCAAGAACAGAAAATGAAAGTTACAAAACTCACATTCGCTTATTAGTACTGACTCATAGTCCTGTCTGGTTTAAAGCTCTGAAGTTAAAATACTGCGTTTCTCTGTTAAAACTGCTTACATAAATAATTTTCAAGAGATTGTTAATAAGAAACAGAGCCCCTAATTTCTCAACATCAAAGATAAGACCAAGATTTTCTACTTCAGTAACTAAGAAAACACTTTTAGGAATGCATTCAACCAAACTGCTGTACACATATCCACATTCTTACTAACAATACTGACAAATGAGTCCGCCACTTCATTCTGCACTTACTCTAGTAAACAGTAAAACTCCACACAAAATTAGTAACCTTGATTCCTCTACCCTCCACGTGGTGAGGGCAGTCACCCCTCATTCTCTTCTACCGTGTCAAGAAATTGTGTACCACCACACTCAAGAACAGCCTGTAGTATGACAGCAGACAAGTATACTTTTCTTGCTGGTGGGATAGAGAACTGGAGGGATTCACCCTGCACATTCTCTGTTGTTTTGTCCAATACAGGCAAAGTGAGAAGGAGTTCAGCTGGGAAACATTTTAGGCAAAAATAAAATTCTATCCTGAAGCTCTAAATTTTGTCACAGCCTGTGACCTCAGCTGCAGTTAATGATGGCATGCCCAGAGCATGGAAAGCTTCTAGAGTTAGGACATACATCTAACTGATCATTTCAAGATACTTACAGGATCTTTGAGCCACATATTCCCTACTACAGCAGTTCTGACAGAGCAAGGGGAAGGCACATGTCAGAAAGGAGGGAAACTATAGGTCAATTTTAACCGAACTATACCACATCTGTATCCAAATAGCTGTTTATGTACATAGGTTGGCTGATCACAGAACTATTTATCTTTATTCTGACTGCTGATTATACACCCTTCTCATACTACTATGAGGGAAAAAAAAAGATGCTGAAACACACCAACGAAATTCGGTTTAACAGCAAAGACTGGCAGATTCTAAGCAAGAAACGTATTCCATGAAATGCTGAAATACTGAAGTTTTGGAAAAAAAGTCGACTATCTGTAAACAGAAAGACATTCCTCAAACACTGTGAACACTCATATACTTCAAGCTGAACACAAGAATAAGCACATAAATTTTCTCCTTTATCCAAATATGCAATTCAATTATGATAGGCTAAAATGTGCTATTTAGTTACAGGCTTTTAAATAATCTTTGTTCTTATGTGTTCTTCACAATCAGCTCTTGAAGCTTTATGTACACAATGAAAATTAAGCAACCTAAGTCCACCAGAGTTTGAAAGATGAGTATTTGATCAGTTTCAGCAGCCTCTTTACAAAAATATTTCAAAGTTTCAAAGATGTTTACAAAAATATTGTTGCATTGAAATTGAATAGAAATGATAAAGCCTACTAACTTAAGGTAGAAATAGGGCAATTCAGATTTTAGTTATTAAGCCAGAAGACTTCTGATACCAGGTCCTATAGAGACAGTGATTAACCAAAGATAAATACAAGGGACAAAGTCATCGCTAAAGATGAAAGGATGAGTAAAAACAGAAAAACAGCGGTTTTCACTGCTTTGAAACTGGAGTATAGTTTCTTTATAAATATATTTTAAAAGCTCCATTTTTTAATTTCAACAAACAACTTTAACTGATGATTGTCTCCAAAAAATACCCCAAAACATCAACCTTTGATTTTCCTGATAAACTCTTATCCAACGCTAATCTAAGCTTAAAAAGCAACAGTCTTTTTCAGTCAGGATTCTGAAGTGCTCCTCATATTCTGGCCTCATAAGCCTTTAATAGTAACACCATTATCCAGAAAAGATCCTCTACAACCTTGAATCTCTCAATGAATAGATTTTGATTCTTGGTGAATTTCTGTTAAAAACTCTGTTACTTTTCTTCTTTTACAAAGCCCTGCACTATTGACACTGGACTGCAGTAATAAAACACATTCTTTCATACAGGACTGCACTTACGCAGCCATTTGTGAAATTTTCAGTTACTGTTCTTCCTTGCATGGGTTGTCAGAGAGTACCAGAGGACTGGGGTAACACCATAAAAAAACCTCAAGTAAAAAATCCCACATTCACACGGGAACTGCGGGTTTGCAATTACGTGAAGTCTTACTATAAACAAAAAAGATGCTTTAATTATTTTTTCTTTTGAACTTTAAGACGTTTCCCTAGATTTTTTGGGAGGCACCAGCTCTACAGTAATAGTAAAGATTTAATTAACAGTGTTACCCAGTATTGCCATCTCAACATACTTTTCCTGTTTCACACCCAAACTAGTATTGCCCCAAGCTGTCTGGTGCCCTGTGGATATACCAGCTCAGGTCAGCTCTAGCTACAATGCACAATATAGAGATTCCCTATCAAAATTAGAAGTATTTTCTGAAATTTAATGAAAACAGCTGCTAAGTAAATTTTGAATATCTTCCGACAGGCAACATCTCAAAAAACATGACCTACTTAAAATATAGCAATTATTTTAAACATAAATCTGTGTATTACATCAGCGGTTTCATTTAGTTAGATGCAGAACTCTCTTTGAAAGCTACATAATGTATATACTGCTAGTGTCACTAACTTTTAGCCAGTTCAGCTCCTCTCAGGATCTTAAAAGTTAGCAAAAATATTTCAGAAATGTAAACATATCCATCTGCTTCTTTTTTAGGGAGAGCTTAAAAGCTCAATTATACTGTCACTTCTGTATTAAATGGACACGCCCTGGTTTCAAGAGACAAAGACACTGTTTACTCGTTCCTGTAACAGACAGGAACAGCGCATTATCATCAGGTAATATTCAACCAAATAAATTTAAAGTTGCACAACCAATCACTAGCTTTTGATGGCTTGTATGAGCTGCTCTACAAAAGAAAAAAAATCTCCCAGGAAAGTATTTCAGAGAGTACTAAATTGTTTAGTTTTCTTACATCCTCAGAAAACAATGCAGAAGTAGAAGGGAAAATTACAATTCATTCAGATTCTCCCTTTCTTCTGAAACTGAAGAACAAATGAGTTTTAAGCCACTCACAGATGACTGATTTGACATATTACATAAACCCTGCTAATGTAAAGCAGCATCTAGAAACCAAAGAGTATTTCCTACCAATTGCTTCAGATTGGCATCCGTATTGTTCTAACAAGGTAGTGTCATGTTCTGTGAAATATATTTTACCACATAATAAGCACAGCTTACTGTGAATCCTCTCCAGTTTTGTTTCTATTTCCATGTGTGCACCAGCAGTTTGTTTAGGATCCACCCAGCCTCGGTCTGCAAACTATTCTACCAATGGTTACCACCATACTCACTAAAGAAAATAAACTGCCCTTTCCTAACATATATGCATATTTATGCACATACAAATGTATATACACAGCGGAAATTTCTCACCTGCACAAATGATGTGTTCATACAATAAAGAACCAACAACCACAACCCCCAAACAAAACACCACTCTCTCCCTTTTCAAGGTAAAATGAGTAGCAATATGGGCTCAGATGAAATTGTCACACACAATATTGAGACTATTTTATGCTTTCTCACATCGAGAAAATAACCAGAAGAGCTATTCTGCCGTATTTACTGATTCCAAATTAAGAATTCCCTTTTGAAGTTAATTTAACCATGAAAACAATGAATATTTCATTCTCATTTAGTCAAGGCCAATGCATACTAGTTTCACTTCATCTCTTAACAGATACTTATGAACCTCTTCTATTACAGGGAATTTAATGGTCAGGCTAACTCTGTCTGACCAAAGTTTACAGTAATTCAGTAACTAACTGCACTCTGGGAAAAGACATCTATGTAATGAAGTAAACTTGATACAATTTTTTTTATAACAGTATAATTTCTTTATTTTTATGTATCAATTCCCAGAAGCGTTTGAAGCAACATTTAAATACCAACAAAACAAGTTCCTTTTTAGAGACAGTAACATCTCTAAGCATATAGTCAATCCAAGAGCTCATTTTATAACTCTAGGGATGAGAACAATAAAATTGTTGGAATACTAAAATGTTAATCATATTAAGCATTCCTCCACAACTAAAATCGCATATTATCACAATAATTATCAGATAAATGTGCAGTTATTTGATAATCTAACTCCCATAAATTTCATTCTGCAACACAGTAAATATGATCATTTGGTAACTTACCTTCCATGATTTGGCAATTGTTGCCTGGACTGAATAGCTCTGATTAATTCAGAAAAAAACTCCGGTTTTATAATTGGTCGAGCACAAATCAAAGCACATATAGTCTGAAAAAACAGAAAATACAAATTTACTGCATGGAAAAAGTTCAGATAAAAGTTCAGATAGAGTATGGTTCAACTGACACCAGCTTTTTAAGACCTGAGATGTGGGAAATGTCACACAAACAAATACACAATACTTATTTTTGCTTCTGGGGTTGTTTTGCTTCTAACAGTCTAGCTTTTAATTGGTGTCTTGACTAAAGTTATGAAAATGTAGAAGGCAACTGATGAAAAATCACTAAGTCTTCAAAACTGGGTTTTTTTGTTTTCTTTCCCTTCAACCTCCTGTTGACATACACATCTTCTGAACTTGGAAAAAGAAGAGTTGACCACCGTTTTGTAGAGAAAAATCTTGAACAGGTCTAGAATTTAATTGGCATTAGTGGGAAAACTGTCGACATACCTTAACAGTAACTTTCACTGATAGCATTACAAGGTGGGTACATTCTTTTGTCCATTCATTCACTACAAGGCCTCCAAGCTGCCGGATGGCTTGATTTAAAGCAGTTTTCTGAGCTACATCTAAACATGAGGAGCAGACAACCAGAGGTTCATACTCCACCCTGCAAAGAACAAGTAAAAGAGAATTGCTTAAGTTAATTCAGCCAATCATTATGATGAACAGAGCTGACTTAACTACCACATTTGTATCTCAGGGAAATCTGAAGGAAAAAAAATAAAAAGACCCATACTCTAATCTAGATTAAAGTAAAATCTTCCTGATTTACATTTTCCTGAAGAAACAAAATACTAATTTTTATTCAGAAAAATTAATGACAATTTGACACAATGTCTGAAATATTTCTATGGACTTGTGGGTCTTTTACAGACATCACATAGAACTAGTGCTTCGAGAATTGTGCAAGGTCTGGGAATATCAAAAGAAATTTGAGTGTGTGCCCCCAAAAACAAAAGTATGCTCAACATGATAGTTCATCAACAGATTAGTACTTAAAATATACGTCATAGAATGCAATTTCAAGCAACATTTTCCTAACATTGCCATTATCCTTGACCATAAGCCTTTACATATATTTTAGATCTTCCATATCAAATTCAAAACATATCAAATTCCATTATTTCATTTTTAGATGATTTAAATTTCTTTCTACTTTGTAGACTTTCTAGTACAACAGTCATGATGTATCTGGTCTCACAGTATGATGCCTGTATCATGTTTCAGGTATGTTTACCTAAAATATAAAAAAATAATTTATTGTAGTAATTGGAGGAGAATGCTAAGTTTTTTATAACAATAAACAATACCAGAAGCAGCGATAAAGCTGAATAAAATTTTAAGGTACAAAGCCACCTCCTGGTTACTTTAACATTGATTTTAATGGTCATTAAACTTCTTTTCTATTCATCTGACACTTCATTTCCAGAACTGCTTCCTAAAAATAAACAGATAGCACTGGCTACCACGTTAAATTTGGAAAAAAATAGCAAGTGGGGTTCACATCCTCTTGCAATGTCAGTTTGTTTCTCATTACATTACAAACAGCTAGCAAGGGCTGAGACAAATTCTAAACCTTTCTCCCTTCTTCTCATCTGGTGTAGGATTTTGTTCTTTGCCTAAAGAGAGCCTGAAAATACTCATTGTACATGACACATCATCTTCTAAAATGCCAGTGCTTTTCTAACTACAATTTTAACCTCCCAGTGTCAAAATAAATTATATAAAAATACAATGGAAAAACTGTTTCAGAAGCAGGTATGGAACACAGGCAAAATACTACTCACCCCCTCTGCCTTCTAAAATTTCATCATTGCTGTATCACTTGCAAAGCTGTATGATGTGCTCAAATACTCTTCTAAAAAGCTCAGGTTTTTACTTGATATTTTATAATCAAAGCACTTACCTAAACTTGCTCTCAAAAACTCCAAAGTTGATTCTGTCACCAGACTGCAAAGACTTTGAAGTACCATTGAGTTTTGATCCATTAACAAAGGTACCATACTTAGATGTATCTCTTACTGTTAATATGGGTACTGAGAGAGACTGACTCTGAAAATAAACACAAATAAGCCATTGAAGTTTATCAGAATCAGACAGCTTTATCAGAAACAAGTTACTATCACTGTGGATCAAAGCAATGGATAAATAAGAAGCAGCCCACAAAATACCATCTTAAATAAAGACTTTGGACAATGAGGCTTACTATATGTAATTATCCATCTTCTGCTTTTCACTGTGAGGGAATGAGAGAAAAATATACATGTTTTTAGCTTTAGAACTTTTGTGCTTCTTACACTTAGTCTTTTTGGAGATTACACTTTGTCTTTCTGGAGACTGTGCATGGCAGTCCTTCATTGGCCCAAAGCCTGAGCTAGAGCGATTTAGCAAGGCTCTGAGATTTATTATTTATGTTTTTACCTACCACTCAGTCCTTTCCTGGGCATTGGGCTGAATGGTAAGTAAAAGCCTAAAGTCACCTGAGGGCACTTTCTCACACTTCCATCCATGAGGAATGCTAGTCTTCCCCAAATTGCAGGACATGGAGACACCAGCATCTCTTGAGAAGAGGTTAGACACTGCCAGATTTCCAAAGCGGTTCACAAGCCAATGAGAACATTGATAGCTTGTTTTTATGAAATTCTGCCATGCAGTTATATGCTACTTCACAGAATGGAGAAGGTTGGAAGGGACCACCGGAGGTGATCTAATCCAACCTGCCTGTTGAAGCAGGTTTCCTTACAGCACATTACTCAGGATTGTCTCCAGGCTCCTTTGGAGTATCTCAGAGGTAGAGACCCCACAACCTCTCTGGGCAATCTGTTCCAGTGCTAAGTGTTGTGGTTTGACACTGGCCAAATGCCAGGCACCCAGGAAAGTCGTCCTCTCGCCCTCCCCTGCCACAGCTGGGCAGAGGACCAAAAAAAAAATTAACAAAGGGTTCCTGAGTTGAGATAAGAATCAGGAGAGAACACTCCAAGGGCAAAACAGGCTCAGCTTAAAGGTACAAAGTAAATTTATTACTAACAAAATCAGAGGAGGATAACGAGAAAGTAAAATAAGCCCTTAAAAACACCTTTTCTTCCCCTAACCCCTCCCTCCTTCCCACCAACAGTGCAGGGAGACAGGGCATGGGGGGTTGGTCAGTTTGTCACCCTAGGTTTTCTTTTGCTGCTCAGGGAGAGGAGTCCTTCCCCTGTGAGACCGTGGGGTCCCTCCCACAGGAGACAGGTCTCCACTAACTTCTCCAGCAGGGCTCCAACCTCATGAGCAGCAGTCCTCCCAAAACTGCTGCAATGTGAATTCCCTCCACAGGCAAACAGTCCTCCGAAAACTGCTGAACCTGGGTCACTCTTCCCACAGGGTACAGTCATCCAAGGACAGGCTGCTCCAGCATGGAAGCAAGGGCCCTCTCTCTCCACCAGGTCTCCCACTGGACCACAGCCTCCTCCAGGCATCCATCCACTCCAGCGTGGGCACCTCCCCCACGGGCTGTGGGTGGATCTCTGCATCCCCTGTGGATCCCCATGGGCTGCAGAGGCACAGCTACTTCACCATGGTCATCAACATGGCCTGCAGAGGAATCTTGGCTCTGGTGCCTGGAGCACCTCCTCTCCCTCCTTCTTTACTGACCTCGGTGTCTCCATGTTGTTTCCCTCACATGTTCTCACCTCCTCCTCTTCCCTGGCTAGAAAAATTGTGCCCCCTTTGTTTTGATTTTCTTCTTAAATATGTTATCAAAGAGGCATTACCAACCTCTCTAATTGGCCCAGCCTTGGCCAGCAGCATGTCCACCATCAGGGACTGGCTCTGCCAGACATGGTGGAAGCTTCTAGCAACTTCTCACAGAAGCCACCTCTGTGGCCCCATTGCTACCAAAAACTAGGCCGTGCAAAACCAACACACTGAGCCACCCTCACAGTAAAGTTCTTACTCATGTTTAGGTGGAACTTTCTGTGTTCTAGTTTCTGTCATTGTCTCTTGTCCTATTGCCTGGCACCACTGAGAAGAGCCTGGCTCCATCCTCTTGACACCCTCCCTTCAGATACTGATACACATTGATGAGGAGCCCTCTCAGGCGAGCAGGCCCAGATACCTCAGCCTTTCCTCACAACTGCTCACAACATCATCTTCATAGCCCTCCGCTGGACTCACTCAATATTTGCAGTATTAAAAGAACAAATACATTTTATGTATTTTATTTTACACACTATATAAGGTTACATAAATGAAATTTCTGCCAACTGGCTTCAAAACATCCATAAATGTCACAACAGTAAGTTGCTGATTGCTAATTCTCCTCAGTACATTTTTCTTTTCCATGCCCTAAGCAAATACAGAACTAATGATGTGAAATGAAACAAAAACTAAATCTGCAGTAAAACAACTGAAGCACTTCCCAGAACCTAAAATTCGTCTATGTAATAAAACTTAATTGCATAATTTTCCTGCTACGATTATTTTAATACTAATTCCTAGTGAATCTTCACTCTGGGATAAAAGAAAGCTTGGACCACTAAAATTATGCCACTAAATTCCTCAACTAAAGCAAACAAACCTAAAGGAAAAAAAATAAACTTCAAGATAAAAAAAAAAAAAAAGACAGGTTATCAATGGTTCTACTCCAAGCATAAAACTGGTGAGAGCAAAATGAGAGTATGCATGGTCTTGGCAGCCTGAATTATCCCCACAGTGCATTGATAATGCAGTAAAATGGTGGCTACTTACAGGGCTTGTTTCAGGCTGACTTACAGTCAGAACTGCATGACTTCTACTGATAGACTGATCATCCTGAATTAAAATTGTGCAGTTTTTGCGTCCAACAACATATTCTACACCACTTAAAAGCCGATATGGCTCTCCTGGAAATAAACAAGACACAGAAAAATATCAATTTACAAAAAACACCAAAATACCTGAAGCACATAGGAGAGACACTGAGAAGTTTGTAGTACATCAGAGCCTTAGCTTTGCCATGCATCATTTATGCTCACAGCATGGTGCTAATAATGCCAAGGTTGTGGGTTTTATCCCCATGTGTGCCATTCACTTAAGAGATGGACTCAATGATCCTTGTGGGTCCCTTCCAATTCAGAATATTCTGTGACTGAATTCTGTGATGCTGATTAGGTTGATTAAAATTACACACTTAGCTTATAGACAAAACCTCTTTCTTTCTTGCTCCCTTGCTCTGTTCATTATAAAAGGATACATTTTACAATAAACAAAGCAGTTTCAAAAGTGGCATCACACTTTTTTCAAGGACAATATATTTTTACCAATACTTTCTTGAAGATTAAGTGTAACATTTAGAAGAAAAAAAAAAACCAACACAATGTAAGACAGGTTTTCTGAAACATCTTTGCACGGGTACATAATTTTTTGAAGTTATATTATTTATTCACATAACAGATTAAGAGGTTCAGAGGAAAATGTTCTCCTAATGAATGTAAGGAAATATGCATGTAAATCAAATTGATACTTAGTAAGTTAAGCCTCTGACGAACGTTTATGCTTTAGCTTATGCTTTGTACCTGTCACCTGGACTCCATGGTAGCTTCCCAGCGAATAGCTTGACTCCCTCCCAAGGGTGTGCTACCACTGGTCAACAGAACCAAAAGTGTTTCTTGGTGAAAATGAGTACGTATAGATAAATTCCTGTTATCAACCCTGGGCAAATAACTTTTCAAATATGAACCGTGCAGAAATGATCATTCTGAATAGAATGACGAGTGTTTTGATTCATTCAAGAGCTCTCAGGGCAGTAAGAGGTAAGTCAGTTCATTTTAACAGGATTAAGTGCTGTTGCCACCAGGAAATAAATCAAACATCCAAAATTCCCTCCAAGTGAACCAGGAATACAGAGTGGACGCAGTTGTGTTGTGTCCTTATAAACACTTAGGAAAAAATGCATGCATTATATGATACCTATTACTAAAGCTCATATGGACAAGGAAACGTGAAGAAAAGTATAGGGGCGACTTAGTTTCAAAACTCTGCATCCAAGAAACACCATGAAGTTCAACACTTAGTCTTTGAAACATCAATACAATAGCTAAACATCGTTTCTGAGGTTGACTGCTGCCTCAGAGCTCAATTCTCCAAGTATTTCAAAGCGGGACTCTGCAACCTGCAGCACACTAACACATCTCACACAGGCTCGAAAAGAAGCCCAACTAGATTTAGCAGGCGCTGTGGTCTGCAGTGCTCCAGGGAAATACAGAAGCTTCGCCGTGGACAAACGCCCAGAGCAACGAGGATTTAGATCACCACTGGCCCGAGGCAGCACGGACACACAAGCCCGGCTGGAGCCAGCCCTGTGGAAGCCACCACACCGGCACACCCGGAGAGCCGCGCAGGCGCCGGTCGGGGCGGGGAGGGGGCCCGCGGTGCCCGGGCCTAGCCCGCCGGAGCGGCGGCGGCGTCTGGCGCTCCCTCACCTGTTCCCGAGGCGGGTACCAGCTTCCACATCCTGGAGCTCCGCCCGGCACCCCCGACGAGCCGGAACGAGGCCGGGCCAGGGAGAAAAAATCCCGGGAGCCGCCACCGCCGCCGCGATCCCGCGCCCCGGGCCAGGCTAAGGGGAGGGACGTGACGGAGAGCGCTGCCTACTGGCCTCGCACAGCCTCTGCAGTGGTGGATCGGCGCGCGTGCGCGGAGCGGGCCGGGGCGGGGCCGGGGCGGGGCCGAGGCGGGGCCGGAGCGAGGCAGGTCAGAAGCGGGGCCGAGGCGGGGCCGAGGCGGGCGTGCTCCCGCAGTTCACCCCTGTGCACCTGTCCCAGCCCGTCCTCTCCGCCCCGTGTCAGTGTGGGTCGGGGGTGGCATCTCCGGCCGCGGAAGCAGCTGGGGGCTCCCGATGAGTTGTGTCCCTCTGTGCTGCCCTTCTCAGTGCGCTAATATCCCTAACAAAATGCATTGCATGTGGAACAGGAACTGTTCTAGACATTCATCTCTTAACTGAAAGTGACTTGTGGATACAAAGAAGAAATAAATAGAATTTTAAATAAATGAAAAAACACCTGGGAGTTCGAAGGCTATTCAGCAGCTTACCAGAGACTTGTCTTATGCTGAGGTCTCTGGAAAGGAACAGCAGAGGACAGGTATGGGAGTGCCATATGTGCGTGACTGCATTCACACACATCTGAGGTATGGCTCAAAATACCCATTTCAAAATCCCCTGTAGCTGAATATGGTCTGATGTTCACAGACTGCTTAGGCTGTTTCTGAGCTCCATTAGCAGTGCTGAATTTGAAATGAAGACTCTTGATCTTTCTGGTAAACCTTGTTTCATGGCAGTCAGCCACTGTTCGTGTGCATAGTGGAGCCAGCATGGAGCCTCTCTCTGCTGCCCAGGAGTGATCTGTGAATGCACAATTTCACCTCAAATCAGGCCCTGTGTAATCCATTCCATTTGAATTCCTAACTAGCAGACAGCTGATATTCTCAGCAACCCCTATTCTCATATTTCTTAAACAAACAACTCCTCTCCCCCCAAAACACGTGCCAAGAACTGGCCACCATGCTATGGGTAAAGGGCACAGCAATTCCTGTGTTTAGATACCACAAGGAAAGCAAACAAACAAACAAAAACACCAAAATCCCCAGCAAAGAAGGTAGTTATTTAGTATCCTTCAAATAGCATTTAGTAAATCATTTGCAGTAGTAAAATACCAACCCAGTGAAGTAGATAGACTGGAACAAGCATGTTCCAACCCTCGCAGCTGGAACTGGAAGTACCAGGGCAGTGGCAGTGGCTGAGAAGGTGCCCCTGTGTTGCTCCAAAATCGGTTCTTTCACCTGGTGCGCAAGAGGCCAATCCACATTTGATTTATTTACGGTTCTGTGCAGAAAGGCATGTTGTGTGACAAACCCACAAAGCCGGCTCAAGGACAACCAAAACTTTTCATTATTTAAACATTTTAGCAAACAAGGGCATTCATGTTCATTGGCTACTAATTACCTAGTTCTGTTATTAATTAGTATTCTATCTTCTATTGGTTAATGATTCTCTCACTTCTCATGCTGTTTAGTCCATATTCTCAGTCGTTCTCTTCTTTTGGGTCAGTGGGCGATCTTGCCCTGACAGAAATACCTTTTACCCAGTCAGAGCTGACTTGAGCAAAGTTGCTGAGTTGCCTTTATTAGCTTTTTCCTTATCTTGGGGATTCTGCCAAATGCCCTTGTAGCCCACAAATTCTGCATTCTTTGCGTCCACTGTCAGTGGTACAGCCTTCTTCCCAAGTTTTGTTAATCTCCCTCAAGATCTGAGATCATTGAAACATGTCAAGCCTTAAACCTTAACAAGGTAATTCCATCAACAAATAATTTGTCTTTCACCTGGACATTGCTTAGAGCTGGTTTGCTCCTTTCTTGTTGATTAGGCTTGAAAGTATACAACGATCAAACATTAAAGATCAAACATCAAAGAACGTCCTTTCTCAGGAAAATTTCTACATATCCTATATTTAGGATATGTAGAACAACCTGGGGCGACACCTGGGGCGGGGGGACGGTCTCGCCGGTTCCCCGCTCCCCACGGCTGCCGGTGCCGGGGCGGTGCCGGTGCTGGTGCCCGCCCGGTGCCGCCCGGCGGCGGCCGCGCCTCCCCGGCGGAGCATGCGCAGAGGGCTGCGGGGGAAGATGGCGGCGGCGGCGGCGGCGGCACGGCTGTGGCGGCGCGGGGTGCGCGGCCCCCGTGTGTCCGGCGCCGGGCGGGTAAGGCGCTCCCTGTGCTGCCGGGGCTGAGGGCGGACGGACGGCACTGCGGAGGTGTTCCGCCGCCTCCTGCCCCGCCGCCCCGGCTCTGCCCGGGCGCCGTTGTCGCGCCAGAGAGAGGGCACGGCGGGTCTCTGCGGTTCGGGCTGCCGGGGTTGGCGAAACAGCCAGGAAGGGGACACCCCTCGGTTCTCCTCAGCTCCCGGCCCTGTCCGCCGCGGAGCCCCCGCAGAGGTGCGGGCTGAGCTCCCCGGCACACGGCCTCCTGCCCCCACTGCCGGGCGCTGCCCCGGCTCCCACTTGCGTGGTGTTGCCCTTTGGCCCCAATAGCACAGCTGTGCAGGGCCATTTAGGGATGTTGCTGTCCAAGCAGTGGTGTGGCTTGACTTGTGACCGAGTTGGCCTTATTGTAGCCCTGCAGTACCTGAAGGGAGCCTACAAGAAATCTGGAGGGGAACTTTTTGCAAGGGCATGTAGTGACAGAACAAGGAGGAATGGATTCAGACTGAAAGATGGTGCTTTAGGTTAGATATGGACATGTTGCTCAGAGAAGTTGTGGATGCCCCGTTTCTAGAGGTGTTCAAGGCCGGGTTGGATGATCTCTGGGCAACCTGTTGTAGTGGAAGGTGTCGTTGCCCATGGCAGGGGGGTTGGAACAAGATGATCTTTAAGATCCTTTCCAATCCAAATCATTCTATGATTCTGTGACTGTGTGGATGTTGCTGGAGGCCATTTTTAGTGAGTTCTCCCCGAGCACGGTGCTTCTTGCCAATGACTGCTTGTGTGTTTCTGAGAAGGCTTTCTTCAGTAATTTTACAGTTCACTTCCACCCCCTGGGTGAGGGTTGTTTTTTTGGTTTGTCAGTGATTTGTGTGTTTGTTGTTTGATTGTTGTTGTTTTTTTTTTTTTTTNAACGTCCTTTCTCAGGAAAATTTCTACATATCCTATATTTAGGATATGTAGAACAACCTGGGGCGACACCTGGGGCGGGGGGACGGTCTCGCCGGTTCCCCGCTCCCCACGGCTGCCGGTGCCGGGGCGGTGCCGGTGCTGGTGCCCGCCCGGTGCCGCCCGGCGGCGGCCGCGCCTCCCCGGCGGAGCATGCGCAGAGGGCTGCGGGGGAAGATGGCGGCGGCGGCGGCGGCGGCACGGCTGTGGCGGCGCGGGGTGCGCGGCCCCCGTGTGTCCGGCGCCGGGCGGGTAAGGCGCTCCCTGTGCTGCCGGGGCTGAGGGCGGACGGACGGCACTGCGGAGGTGTTCCGCCGCCTCCTGCCCCGCCGCCCCGGCTCTGCCCGGGNGACTGAAAGATGGTGCTTTAGGTTAGATATGGACATGTTGCTCAGAGAAGTTGTGGATGCCCCGTTTCTAGAGGTGTTCAAGGCCGGGTTGGATGATCTCTGGGCAACCTGTTGTAGTGGAAGGTGTCGTTGCCCATGGCAGGGGGGTTGGAACAAGATGATCTTTAAGATCCTTTCCAATCCAAATCATTCTATGATTCTGTGACTGTGTGGATGTTGCTGGAGGCCATTTTTAGTGAGTTCTCCCCGAGCACGGTGCTTCTTGCCAATGGCTGCTTGTGTGTTTCTGAGAAGGCTTTCTTCAGTAATTTTACAGTTCACTTCCACCCCCTGGGTGAGGGTTGTTTTTTTGGTTTGTCAGTGATTTGTGTGTTTGTTGTTTGATTGTTGTTGTTTTTTTTTTTTTTAAGCTGTTTACTGGCTTCTTTATATCTCTATTTACGCCTGAGATTTTATTTAAAACCTCAGCCTTAAGCAGTGGAATGATTAAATTGCATGGATGCTGTCATAGAAGCCTCTTGTGCAAGCCAGTAAGGAGATGATAGCAGTCTGACTAAAAGATTGCTCAATTATACCAACTTTACAGGCTGGTTATCATTATCATACTTTATTAGTCTTGGTGCAGCCTTCTGCTTTGCTGTGGCATGTCCTAATCTTCCCCCCTTGAGTAGAAGGAAAGCTGCTTGCAGTGTTTCTTTCGTGGAGAGCAAGAAGACTGGGCTGTGTCTGTCACTAGCAGAGCACCTGATCAGGGAGTGTCAGTACTCATAGGGGTTATCTCCATATCCTGAAGGAAGGGGGAGTCCAAATGCCGTCTTGATTTGCAGTCTCTGCCATGAGCTGAAATTCTCCACAGGGAGCGTTTTTCCTGAAGAGAGATGAGTAGGGGACTACTAAGAAAGTCCCAAAAGAGAACCTTCACATTTCCCTTTCCTGGAGGCTTAGTAGTATTCTGGTACTCCGTGAAAGTATGCAAATTTTATTTTCACTGGGACAATTAAAAAGCAGCAGTGTTTTACAAATGTGATAATTCTAGCTTTAGTTCAAGCTTTGCTGTTTTAATTTTGTTCTATGTAGTGGCTCCAACTGATCTTCAATTTTAGTTTTTCACAGAACATTGTGAGTTGGAAGGGACCCACAAGGATCATCGAGTCCAGCTCCTAAGTGAATGTCCCATACAGGGATTGAGCCCGTGACCCTGGTGATATTAGCACCATGCTTTAAGCTGCATTAAATTGTCAGTGTAATTCCATGATTGTTCTCTCTGTTTTCACCTGAATTGCTTATGCATATGTATTACCACACAGAAAGATTCACGTGCACACTTCTGCAAGCCAACTTTAAGCTCTGTGAAACCCCCAATGCCTTGTAACTGTGGGATGTACAGATTAGTCATCTACCACTAAAAATGTTGTCTCTTAATTTTAGTGTTCAAAATGTGAACTAGTAGACAGAACAATAAGTTGTAATGTTTTTACTATTTTAAAACTACCTTTCTTCTTCATGTCAGTCTAGTGAACAATTGCATGGTTTTATTAACATGATCATACAAGATTAACCGTTCAGTCTTCTTTCGCAAATTGTATTATATTTTTTTTTGTATTACAATGGACATATAAAAGGCTCAAGTACAAGTTAAAATCAAAGAAAATAAGTATAACTTACAGTCTTCTAATTTTTTTGCACATCAAAAATAAAGCAAACCTGGTTTTGTCGTACTTGGAAGCATTTGGAGTTTCAGGTTAAGGTAACTTTTGTATTTTGAATAAGGGAATTTCTGAAGTATTAATGTAATGCTGCTGTCCCAAGGCATTTAATTCAGTATTTAGATTAGGGCTGGAGTTAGTGTAGTGTATTAGGGTGCTAGAAATAACCTGTTGGCTATTTTTGCTGCAACTTTCTTGGTGACATCACAAATTTCTCATTACATTAGTGGGGTGTTTTTGTACTAGCATAGTTTGCTAGATGTAATACTGAATTTTCTTCTTTTTTCATGTGTGTTTTTAAACATGTTCCAAGCATGTGTCTTTTTGCAGGGACCAATCCTTCAGAGGATAATTTACTGTAGATGGTATTTCTGCTGGGACAGAGTGTGATGCTGATAACCTTGTCCAGTTTAGACTGGGAGATGGCATTGATTTCCTTAGCAGCTCTGGTGGCCATTAGAGCAGGTCTTGTGAAGTTTGGTTCTGTCCTGTTTTCCAGTAAAGAAGGTTTGGTTGGATGCAGTAGTAAAGGATCAAAATCATGAAACTATTGCTGAAGATTTTAAATTTGTTAATACATACATATGTAACCTAAAATCACATGGATTTGTTTATGCATAAATTACAGTGCATATATGAATATGAAGCCCAAGTCCTTTTTTACTGAGTTAGTGGTTTCCACATGCTTTAGTAAAAGTGATAGATACAAAAAATGCACAAAGTAGCAAGAATTGTGACTAAAGTATTTTTTCAGTAGTTCTTTAGTTGCACTAGAGTATCTAAAAATATCTCAAGTGCTTTTCTAGTCTAGTGTTAGCATTTAAGTAAAGGCCCATGTGTGTTGCTATAATGCAATCTAGTCATTCTTATATTCATATATATTTACTTCTAATAAGGCAGTTATGATTGTTACCTCCACTGTCATAGGAAAATCTGATCTCGCATAACAGTCTTGCATACAGAAAGGAGAAAAATCTAACTTTTATGGGTTTTTTCTTTCAGTTTTTCAGCCGTGGGCCAAATGTGCTGCATCAAGACAGCAGTGCACCACAAGCTGCATTCTTCTCACCTCTTCAAAAAGTGATGTTGCCGCCAAATGCCTTCCAAGGGAAAGTGGCCTTTATAACTGGTGGAGGTACTGGGATTGGCAAAGGGATGACAACAACTTTGTCCAGTTTAGGTGCCAAGTGTGTTATAGCAAGCCGGTAAATATTAATGAAGATGTTTTAGAATTTTCATTTTGTACTGACTGCTGAAGAGAACGGTTTTCTTCTTTATAGAAAAGAAAATTTTTTTCTATTTATTCTGTTGCAGTACACTTTCAAATTACAATGTCATATTGTGGATTCTAGAAACTTGCAGATTTCTCTGCAAATGTTTAATGTTATAAAAATCAGTAGGAAGAAATAAACTAAGCACATTTTCATGAAATGTGGCAGCAAAATAACCTCAAATATAAATTCAACTAAAACCTTAAAGAGAAAAATTTGCAGTGGGCATTATTGAACATTATTAATGTTATTACAGGTGTTCTTGATACAGATTTGAATTACAATACAGAATTAAATCTGTTCCTCTTCTGACTTTCAATGAGAGCCTTGATTTTCCTTTAATGATGATTTTCTACAGCTCTCTTAAGTAGTGCAGTAGAATCTAGAAGCACTTCAATAAAGTCTAGAAAAACAATCTAATTTTAAATCAAACAGAATGTTGTGACATTCATCCTAACAGTAGTTTAGTTGTTTAGTTTTAAATGTGAATATGTATGTCTCTTGTTAATACTAGTAGAGTAGTAGCTAAAACTAAGTTTGTTATGATCGTGTGCTTTTTTTCTGGCTTATCACATGTTGATTAGCTTTAGGGTCTCTTACCATTGTCACTTCTGAGTTGCTTTAAAGTAGCACTAACCATAAATTACTTATAGTTTTCTTTCAGAAAGTTAGTGGTTAAGCATAGTGTTAATCTTAAAGCTCAATTTTCATGAAAATCAGCAACATGCATGTGTACACACACATATTTTAAGTTTTAGTTCATATTTGCTCAGAAAAAAAAAAGATTTTAGTAATCTGAATTGTAATTGCATTTGACTGACATAAGGGATGTTAATACTTATTTCTAGGAAGCTGGATGTTTTGAAAGCAACAGCAGATGAAATTTCGTCTAAAACGGGGAATAAGGTAATTTTTTGTAGAATTGTGAATGTTATGTATTATACTCTACATTTTATTGGATTTTTTTTGCATTTGCATGCTTCTATGGACTTGGTAAATTTTTGAGTGATATAGTTTTTAAGTCTTACAGCTGCCTTTCCATTATTATTTAGGTTCATGCCATCCAGTGTGATGTGAGAGATCCAGTTTCAGTTAAAAATGCTGTTGCTGAAACAATCCAAACGGCAGGACATCCTGATGTAAGTCTTCTAGGGAAAGGAAAGAACTCATTCTTCATTACTGAAAATACTTTGCATAGTAGGTATGAAGAAAGTTACTAAGATAGAAAGTTAATGGTATCTAAAAAGACGCTAGGCAGAACAGTGGCAGTACTTCAAGGTAAAGCTAACAGTAAAGTTACTCTATTCCTGTAGTTCTTAAAATATTTAGTGGCCAGGTAGACAAAACTTTATCCTTACTCTGAGGACTAACATCTTCTTTTAAATAGTGGGAAAATTCTGGAGGGATTCTTTGAATTAAGGGAAAGGAATATTGCCCTTAAATCCTCCTGAAAAGCTGACTTACCTGTGTTTGCTGAATTACATCTTAACACAGTGTCTCACAAAATAGGAATGGAAGTAATAATAAATGTCTTCTTTGGTCTTTGCTTAGCTTATTAATATACACAAAGAAGGTTCCAAACTGAAGATTCATTTCTCATAAAATGAAGAAAAAAGTCTTCAGTCAAACCAAGCATCTGTTTTTTAATAAACAAAACAACAGGGGTCTTCACATCAGATTGTGAGGGGGCTGAGCTGGTAGAGTCTGAAGGGTGATAATCACCAAATTCTGATTTGATTGTGAGATAACAACTTGGATTCTGCTAGCTGATAGAAGGTGTGATGATGTAGCATTGTGGTAAAGGACAGTTAGATTTAAAACTGTTTACTGTAAATTTAAAACTGTTGTCTACAATACTGGTGTATTGTAGACAATTTGCACTCACCAAGAGCTTCCTACAGATGTGGTAGAGAACCTACTGAATTTTAAGTATTGTAAAAAGTAGAGAAATTGTATGCTATATAGCTGTATAGCTGTATGCTATAACAGTGGTAGAAATAAGACAACTCACTGTCCTGATTTGTTGACAAGATTTTTTGGAGATTATTTTGGCTATTATTTAACACAGTTTTTGGCCAAAGTCAAAATCATGATCTTCAGGTTTTACATGTGTGCAGAGAGAGGAGATTTCTTCCTGTATAGTACATTTTTAGAACACCAATAATTTTCTGAAAAAATGCTTCCCATGACTTGTTCTTTACAAGCATTTGCCTTCTCTTCAATTTCATATATTTTGTGTTTTTAAGATAGACTGAAGAGTAGATTGAATATTCAATTCTTTTTGTCCAGTTTTTCTCTTAGTTGCAGACATGAATCATGGGTGTCACTCACTGCCACCCTGCATGTGAGGTGAGGTCTCAAAGATAGAAGTTAGTGGCAGTAATTTGAAAGTCCTTCCGGCTTTGTTTTGTTAATTCCATTTCCAAAAGTGTTACTCCCAATTAGAAAGCAATCATTCTTTTGTCATGGCTTACTTTGGCAGTCCTACATACCGCAGAGATCATATTGTGCAGTCCTTAGTTCAGTAGTTTTATTATTGTGTCTTTCCTGTATTTATTCAATGATTCAAGTAACCTTCTCAGTATCTCAAGGTGTTTGGGGTTTTTTTTCCTTCAGATTTCAGGGAGGCCTTTAAACTGAATTTGCTGTCCATATGTATAATTTATGGCTGTTGTATATTATTAGTTTTACATTCATGTAATATGTACTGTGCTCTGTATCGTTATTGACAATTCTAATATCTTCATTAGAATTTAGCTCAGAAGTTCTTCAGGACAAAGAGTTTGTCTTAACTTGCAAACCTACATGGACTGAGGTGCCATTCCATAAGCAGTACACCATTGTATTGCTTCAGCACATTATATTATTAAGTATGCTAGGTCTGGCTACATAATTTTTGGTTTAACTACTGCTAATGTGATGTTTAGTCCCCTTAAGGAAGTGAAAGTATCCTCTACCCGATTATTGTTCATAGGAAGTGATGGATGTACATCTATTCAACCGAAGTTTTGTAGCAGTTGTTTGCAGTACACTGTATCATAATCACTGTATCATCACAACTAATTTGACTTCCTGTTATGCAACAGTCACTTCATCCAGACTTTAGTTATTAGGTTGCCTTTTTTTTGCTTTTATTCCCATTATATTAAATACACGTGATAGTGGAATTTGGGGGGGACAAACTTTTCTGTTAGGATGCACTTGAGACACTATGGAAAATAGCCTCTACATTTTACAGTTCCTCAGTAAAGTAGTTTGGAAATACAGCTCATTTTCTGTTACTGGTACTTTATCTATGCTGCAGATGCTAAAATTTCTGATGCATTATTCTCCCTCTTCCCCTGCCCCCCATACCTCATTTGATGAGGATATTTTTACTTTTGTCCATGGAAACACTAAAAAGTTCCTTGTAAATTCTTTACTTTTGTCTCAGGAAGAGTTATTTTTAGTTAACTCTTTTCCTTCATGTGTTTCAGGTCGTGATAAACAACGCAGCTGGAAACTTTATTTCCCCTTCTGAACGACTTTCTGCTAATGCCTGGAAAACAATAACTGATATTGTACTTAATGGTACTGCTTTTGTAACTCTGGAAATTGGAAAGGAGCTCATTAAAGTAAAAAAAGGTATCTTCAGCATTGTGACATATTATTACTTGCTTTCCTTGTCTTACTGTTATTATAGTCAGTTTTGAGAGTTCATGTGAGAAGAGAAATGCAACTTTTAATGTTCTTCTAGAAAGGAACTTTTTCAGTGAAAGCTGTACTTAAGTATCACACAGTAGATCTGGCTAATAATTACTTCATTGTAGCATCAGGCCTTACAATTGGACCCAGAGGCCAACTAAGGTTGAATATAAAAATCTTAATTGCAGAGTTCTAATTGCAGAGACATTTTTAAAATTAAAAAAATAAGGCTTTGTGCTGATATTCCCACATTAGAAATGCATCCCCAACTATGAATTACTGTATCATTATGGCAGACCATTGAAATAGGTTGCCTTATGGTCTTCTAGGTGCATGTAGTGTACCCATATAGTAATGTGAAATACTAATTCAAACATGCTTTTGTTTTTGCTGTTGTTGAATGAAAAGCTGCTTTCCTTACTTCCATCCTCAAATTTGGTAAAATCCAGACACCATTCACCTTCATGTTGTCTCTCTTCCTTTCACTTCTAAGCTTCCAAAACATGTGAATTTCTTTTGCCATTACTTGCATGTCTTCTTTCTGGGGGAGTCCATCTGTAAATAAGAGTTTTTGTATAAGGCTTTCTTTGAGACATTCTTTAAGACTTTCTTTTGCAAGTAAGTCAAGTGTACCTGTTTGTCCTCTCACCTTCATTTTCTTTTTATTTGCTTGATTTTTTAGTTTGGGCAGAGACCTTAGTTTCTAAAGTGATGCTACCTAGTGCAAATATTTTAGAGCAGTCTGTGAGGATACTACGAATCTGGCAGTTTCTAGAACACTGAGACGTCCTTTAGGTCTGCAGTGTGACCTACATTAAGTCTAATGTAGTAAATAATAAAAGTTCTGTGCTTTTAGACTGCAAGTTTGTACTGGTATTCAAAAGGAATTTGTAATCTGCTAGTGTGTTACTTATTTTCACAAATTGAGAGGAGTTAATTGGTCAGTTATTGTCCATTTTATGAATATAGGCTTTAGAAATAAAAGTTGTGTATGAGACGAAGTGTTCTTTAAATACCAGAGCTGTAAATTTGTCAGTTATTCTTGCTTCTGTGTTAGGTTCACCTAACCTGCCTGTATTTAAAAAAAAAAAAAAAAAGTGGTTTAATTCTACAAAATGTGTAATTAACAGTCATCTCTAGATAACTTCAGAGTTGTTCTATGGTTTTTTGCCTGTGTAGATTTTTCCTTTCAAAGTGTCTCAGTGAAGACTCCTTTTTTATAAACAGCGCCCATGGTTTCTGGATATCTGCTGGCATTTTAATTAGTGCTTGTTTATGGTTCTCTTTTGTTTCTTCTCTTGTGTAATATTACTGTAATTTTTCACCTGAGTCTCTACTTAATCTATCAGTAGTGTATATTGTTTTAGAAATATCCCCTGGGCAGCTATTCTAATGAAATTATTTTTAAAATCTAGTAAGTAGAACAGTTATTTTAGTTACTGTGACGTAAGCAGTGAACTGTCATCCCTTGTCCTTCATTATCCAACTACAATAAGCTCATGCCAGTCACTGATCAGACAGAATTTGCAGGATTCTATAGAAGAGAGATTAAATAAGCAGTTGCAGTTTCCATTATTTTTCAGAACATTTTTTGCTAAATCTGTTATAAAATATAGCATATAAAAAAAAGTAGGTCTTTTATAATGGAGTTTGTCATGATAGTAGGAAAAGTTATGCAAGTTAATTCTGTAATAGGTTCTACTGCAGAAAAAGCTTCTGAAAATTTCTTAAAATTTTTTATTTTTCTGTGTAAACTTTAACTCAAGCCCTGAACTGTTAATTTCCGTTTATGCCAAACCTAACTGTTAATGCTGATTTTTCCCTTGATTTTCTTTCTTTTTTTTTTTTTCTGCTCAGGACTCGATGAATTTAGGGCAAAATATCTAGTTAGTGACAACTAGACTAGGGCAGCTTCTGAAAAAACAGCAAGATCTTCGGCCTTCACTCCAGTTAGATAATTTATGCATTCATTATCAGTAGAAGTCTGAGGGCTTAGACCTTCAGAGCCTAATCAATAGCTATTTGCACTTACCTGGAACAACTCTTAACAGTCATGCAGAAGAGGGAACTGAAACAAAAAGACTGAAAAGAAAGTTTCAAAGACTGTATTTTTAAAATGCCTTTTCACTACCCAGAGTGAAAAGGTATCCCTAACACTTGAGCTGCAAACTTCTATACCTTTTAGCTTGCTTTTACCTTAAGTTGAGAGTTTGATCTTCAGGTTTGTTTGGTTTGTTTGGTATGGGTTATTTTTTAAATGTTTTTGCAACTTCTAGGAGCAGCATTCCTGGCTATTACAACAATTTATGCAGAGAGTGGTTCAGGATTTGTGTTGCCGAGTGCCTCTGCCAAAGCTGGTGTAGAAGCAATGAGCAAGTGAGTAATACAGCAAAACGTGTGCTTTGGTTTTCACATCCTTAAGATGGGGTCATTGGTCTGTAAAAATGGAGCTTGTTAGTATAGTCCACCTATTCCACTGTACCACAAGAGTTCAATCCAGGCTCCAGTATCCTAGCAAGAAAATAGCATGCTGACAGCTTCTTAAGGAGGTAAGCATTAACTGTTACTGTTTTTATCACAAGACCAAGATAAGGACAAGTAGAACTACTTATTTTGGCAATTACAAGTTCCAAAGTTTGTTTTACGGAGTTTTGATAATCAGATTCACTTGCATTCTCATAGGTGAGCCAGCACTTAAAGACAGCTATTAGGGGAACTGAGATCTATAGCACCTTCCACATTCTTTTGTCTGAGGAAAATATGTGCTTCTATACTGCGGCTTCAGCTCTGTCTAGATTCATCAAAAATTAGTTTCCTATCACTATTTAAAATGAAGGTGTGCAGTTCCACTTAGTTCAAAACAGTATCATGTTGGTGTATCCATGGTGCTCAGCAAACAAAAGGATTTCTCTAATTTTTAACTTCAGGCTAGTCCTTCATAGCACATAGATCTTCCTCTGCACTCCAACAGAAAGACTTGAATAGTTTGGCAGCCTTTTAGTAACTAGAATTCTTTATCTGGAAAAAAATGAGGGACTGAGTAGTGGTCTTGATTTCTGTTCTACAGAGCTGTAACGGAAATGTGTACTTTTCAGAGACTTTGTGACTCAGCTTATTCATTCACCATAGTAGATCTGAAGTACTCATTATGCAGAGAAAATGTCATAAAGCAAAACTATTCTAGTAGTCCTATTTTAGAATGTATCCTCTGTTTTGTGTTATTTCAAAACATGTAATGTGAGAGCTGTGTTGCAAATGTTAGAAATGTATACTTGTGGGATAGTCCAAACTGCCAGAGAAAGATGCAGGCCTAACAGTTGTTTGTTGAGGAATTCAGGTGCCAGCACCATCTGTGATTTGCAAGGGAGAAAGAATTGCTCCTTCACGCTGCTTTATCTATGATTCATCTATTAAATCAATATTCCTCTGTTTGTGAATGAGATTTTTTTTTGCTTCATTCAAATTATTTTGTTAAGCACAAAAAAAACCCCATAAGCAGAAATGTGTGTTTCAGGATGTTCTATTATTTACACATTTGATAAAGTTTAAGGGTTTTTTTCTGAATAGGATTAAAATATTGTATTTAAAATATTGATGCATTCTGTTAATGAATTTTTAGGTCTCTTGCAGCCGAATGGGGTAGATATGGCATGAGATTCAATGTGATTCAACCAGGTCCAATAAAAACAAAGGTACATGGCATGAAGTGAAACACAGCCTTGAATGTGCTTTGTAGTACAGACTTAACCTTTCTGTAGCTGTAAAATCTAATATGATTTCCTTGGTAGCCAAGACTGCTGGAATATTTAACACACTTCCCTCTTAGTCTTTTTGTAAAATAGCATTTCTTGAGCTTCTGAGACCTGCCACTGTTCCCTCTACTACACTTGATATAAACTGAACCTTTTTTAGTGTTTCAAAGAATTGATATATCAAAGTACTTACTGCTGATTCTTATCTCTATGTACCTAGTTTGTCAAATGGAGTGAATTCTTACACTTGTTGGAGTAAAGTTCTGCCTGAACCTCTAATTTTTAAACAAAATATCTCATCAGTTCAAAAATCTTAGAATCTCTTTTAGGTATATGAGAACAGAATCTCACTAGTTTTGTTGAAAATCTCAAAACTAGAAAGAGAAAAACTGAATTGGCAAGGAAATGAGAAGCTTTGAAGTGAGTGAAAAGGAGGACTGGAGGGTTTGAAGGAAGTAATCCAGAGCAGCTGGAACAGGAAGAATAAAGAAAGCAGTCCTGCAGGAAGAGAAAGGAGGATCCATTTCCCATTGAATCAAATTATTATGATTATGAGCACTAACAACTAATAATGGTATTACTTCTTCCTGTAAAATATTTCACAGTTGTTTTTGCTGTTGTTTTGGGAATAGGGGTGCAGAGTTGTTTCTTTTTTACTTGTTTGTTTATTTACTATTTTTTCCTTGATTTCTCTTGGCAGTTTTAGATGCTACAGTGGAAAACTTAGTTTTAACTCTTTTTACTATAAATAAAAATAAGTGGCAGAATTAGCAGGATTATAAGAATATTGAAATAACATTAGAGGATCACACCAAAAGTTCTCCAGGCATTGTATCTTGTGTATTTTTAAGAGCAGAAGAAAAACATTTGACAAGTTAAGGGATTTAATATCAGTAGTGCTACCTCCAGTTAATGTTCCTTTTTCAAACTAATAATGTATAACCTGCTTGAGATACTGTGTGTTGTTTATAAAATGCTACATTTGGTGTACGGTTCCAAATTAAAATTTCCTTGAAAGCATAAAAAGGCAGACAGCATATTGCAAAATCAAGGTTTTCTGCCTTAGGAGCAATATCCATGTCTTTAATTGTAACTCATGATGGGAAAAGAACAAGGCATACAAGCACAACATTGTTAGGCTTATAAACTGGCAAATAAAAACATGGCAATAGAAGACTTAAATGGCATGATTACAGCCATGATTACATGAATTACAATGTGCTTTGAATCCTAACTTCAGTAATTTAATATAAATGTTACTGATACATTTCTGATTTTGAGTGAGGAGGTTATTTCCTTGTGGAGGAGCCAGGAAGAAAAAACCCTTTTTATTTCCCATGCCATTTTAAGCTATTCTAGTACTAAAGCTTCCAGTGACTTCCCTTAGCCTTAGCAGTTGCTGCAATTTAACTGGACTTGATTTTTTTTTCTTCTCCATTTTATTTACTCTGTCATGTATAATTTATTTTTGGTCACTTTCCTGTTCCTCTTCTCCCCTTGTTCCTCTCCTCTGTCCATGCAGCAATTTTGAGTCTTGCTTATTTCTTCAAATGTTTATCAAGGGTGTTTGAGGAAAAAGAATGATTAACCCCTTTTGTTTTTCCCAGATAGATGGTGGGTGACTATCCCAAATGTGTTAAATTCCAACTTATCATCAGTAGATGCATATCAGTGCAACAGGGATAAATTGTTTTTTCTTTTCTACTTCCTTCTTTTTTGTGCTACTGACAATGAGGGTGTAGACAGCTTACTGACAAATATTAACTTCTGTTAATATTCTGTGTATGTGGAGTCAAATCTCCGTTGGATTTTATTTTCTGATGTAGTTATAACTTTTATTTTAATGTTTCTTTTAATTCTCAGGGTGCTTTTAGCCGCCTCGACCCAACAGGCGCATTTGAGAAGAAGATGATAGAGAGGATTCCCTGTGGTCGTCTGGGAACTGTAGAAGAAATTGCAAATCTTGCTGCCTATTTCTGCAGTGACTATGCAAGCTGGGTTAATGGAGCAGTGAGTTTTGGGTGATCTTGTTTGTACAATTAACCCGATGATGGTGTGAGCATTGCTGATATTTTTTAAAGCCCTGGTTTCAGAAATGAAACAAAACATCTTACTTTAAAATTCTTTACAAGTATTATTCACCTTTTAAGTGTAGTGCATGGTTGTTAGAACCTTAGAAAGAAACCTTAGAAAGAACTTCTGAAAGTGGTTGAATTGCATTATTTTGAGTATGGGCTTTTCTCACCCAAATCAGTAAAAATTACTTTCACAGTTCATAACAAGTGAATGCTACAGAAATCCCACTATTACTAAATACACTGTTTATACTTTTTCTAGGTTATTAGAATGGATGGTGGAGAATACGTTTCTATGGCAGGAGAATTCAATGATTTGAAAAGGGTATTAATTTCCTTGCTTGCTATTTCACATTCAGACACTTTGATGTGTAATTATTATACGAAATTCCAATAAAATTCTCTTTTCTTTTGCTAGGTTACGAAAGAGCAGTGGGATATGATGGAAGCAATGATTAGAAAAACAAAAGGCTCCTAAAGTACATAACTGTATGGTGGAGATTCTTGGAAATTAACAACTACTTTTTCATTAATATTTAGAAATAACCAATTGAGAAATAGCCTTCAAAGTCTTTTGTATGCTAATTTCAATAAAATATTTTGAAATTGTTGTATTTTGAATATAGTTTGTATATTTTTCCAATCTAAAATCTATTCTGTTGCCAATAGTGAACAACAGCTGGTCACTAAAATTTTGTTTTTCTTTAGATTGTCTTACATAGCCATGCCATGGTCTACAATCAGCCTGTTTTTTTATCTTTCTGAGGATTTTTTTTCTCAGATATATGCAAGTGTCTCAATATTGTAATTCCAGTAGCATTTAATTGCTATCGTAACTGAATGTAATCATTAATCTGGAGAGAAACAAAATATTAAGTCCTAATTTTCACATTTCAATAAAAAGTTCTAAACTTGCAAATACAGATTCAAGTTATTAGCAGGACTACATACACTGAGAAAGGATGTAACTCCTGTGGTTAGTTAGGAAATCTTGAAATGCATAACCATCTTGGTCTCATCTTTTTTGACATTTTCAGTCTGTTAATTATCTTATTCTGAACTTTAAAAATGGTATTTATGGACCTGCAATGCCTTTCTAAGGAGCTTGCTCTTTGTCGTGATGAAGTTAATATTCTTGAAAATGAGAAACTGAAAATCATCTGTTATTACATATGTGTGACTATGGGAGCTCTCCATAAAAAGTGGTTTATTTAAGGCTATCTAAAGGGATGTTGGTAAATTGGGACTGAAAGTATTGAAACCTCAATTGTTGAGATTTACAAAATATCCCTAGGTTTCATTTGCATTCACAGGCTGGTACTAAAGAAACTTTTAGATGACATTACCTCTGAATCTAGTCAGTTTATCCATCCCACATATGCAGGTGATAAAAATATTGCTCTCCCTCTCTTATCCAATTTTATAGAGTTGGTAGTTCTTGTCCCTCGTACCTCAGACAATGGCTGGAATTCTTCAAAGAAATTATCAGCCTCTGGCATTTACAGCCTGAAATCAATGCCTTTTTTTTTTTTGTGTATTTGAAAAGAGCTCCAGCTTTCCAGCCTGTCCCCATGCACAAGCATGTACATAGTTTTATGTGCTTTGAGACTGATGCAGTGATTTAAGAGTCAGGGCCGTAGAATCAATTCAAGGATGTCTTCCTTCAGGTGCTGGTGGCAGTCATGTACTTTTCCACATAATCCAGGACATACTTAACATATGCCAACACCTGACTTTGAAGTCTCTTGATTGTCTTATTATAAATCTGAAGCAAGCTGTGTTCTGCTGAAAGTGTGGACTGTTAGTGGAGGCTTCCATGTGCCTTTCTTCTATGAGTGATGGTCCTGTGGGAGATTGAACAGCCACTGATAATAAAACAAAGTAACTGTGTTTACCGTAGCAGCCTTCAAGATGTTCTTGAGCATAATGTAAAGCTTTTTTATGGTAACTTGGGTTTAGTAGGTGTGTAGTCAAGATCAAATTCTGACATGACAGCCCTGCCTTTTCCCAACAAGTGATTTAATTGAGAAGTTAGGCCCATATATACTGGTTTTTGTCATCATCCTTTGCATATAATTGTATTCTCTCTTCGTATGGGACACCTATGAATATAAGACTTTGACATTTGAAAAAAAGTGCTTCAGAAAAAATATTCAAATGCATGTTTGTGAGATGTGGTAACATCAAATATTTCTCTGGAGTGTCTAGTAGGTTATCCTCTGGAGACAGGCTGTCAATAAAAATAAATTCCTATCAGTCTTTTGTGTCTTTGGGTTTCTGTGACTTACTATAGCTGAGTGTGTCCTGTGGTTGAAGTACTGGACTGACACTGGAGATAACCCTGCTCAATCTCTGAAATTGCTATGGACTTCATGTGAGCTGAAGTCATTTCTGTAGCCTGTGAACAGTAGGACAGGTGCACTTTGCAGTATTCCCTCAGGAGCTGGTCATCTGAAGCAAGAAGACTGGCATGTTCCTTTTAGCTCACAAAACATAGGTCCTGTGTGGGGCACAGGTGGAAGAGATCAAGAAAAGGGGCATATTCCAAGTCTCAACATAAAGCTGGATCCAGTTTATACTGGCTTTGGGGCTAGGAAGCACTTCTGCCTGCCATATAGCTCTCTTCCCTGTGTATAAAATAATAGTAACATAGGATAGCAGATTTTGCTTCATCTGATAAGGTCAAAATATTGAAGGGAGGCCTCTTAAAGCCTGTCTTGTAAAGAGATACCGGGGATTTATTTACTAACATAATGTTTGTCATTTTCAGAAATGGGTACTGCTTCTGAAGTACTGACTTTTACCAGTTTATTGTTCATAGCTAAATGAATTATTAAAGTGACAAAAAAACTACTTTTAAAGCGATGGAACCAGAAAGCACATTTTAAGTTTTAATGAGTATCTATAATACAAATAGGGTTTCTTTTGTCTTGCCTATGCCAGTGACATCCATTTCAAACTACACGAGTAAGTTGCTTTTAGATGCTGAGCATTTTGTCTTGACAAGATGTATACAATATGTTGATGCAAGTTTTAGAAATGGCATATAATGTTTTAAGAGTTATATGTTACTTAACTTAAAAAGTATTTGCTAATATATAGACTTAGTTAAGTGAAAAAACATAACTGTTCTTGTCATCCACTGCTGCAGGAGAATGGAATAGTCTGACTGGGACACATTTCCTTTAGTAAGAGTTGTTAGACTTGGTAGGGACAGGAAAGGAACATTACTATGAAGATGTGAATCCTAAACATCTCAAGTTTATGTTTTGCCTAAATACAATGTAATTGTTAACTGAAGCAGCAACACATGGTATCTGAACTCAGGAAAAGAATAAGAGAAAGAAGCTTTGTAGCTGCTACCTAACCCAGGCAGTGTCTGGTTTGGAAATTCCAAAAGAAGCTGTTTCTAAATGCTGATGAGGATCAGACTGTCCTGAAAAAGGCATAAAATATCGCTAAAAGCCAAGAGGTGTCCAATCCATAAGCATGCTCCACAGCTTTGCGTTACTCACAGAGTGACATAAAGCACAGTCATCACAGCTACTTTATTTCAAACGTAGATAAACTGGCAGGAGAGATCGTGTCCATGACGTCTCAAGCCCTGAGATTATTACATTTCTCACCCTGAGATTGCCAGTGAGCCACAATGTAAAGGGAAGGATGAAAAAAAGTATTGCTTTGTGGCACAATCATTTTATGAAGTTGGAGGGACAGGAGGATGGAGGAAGGAGTCAGAAAAGGTGATGGTGTGCATTGGAGATTGCAAAAGGAGTTAATGGGGTTGCAGAGGCAGTTTAATTTTCATGAATCACAAGGATACTTCCCTAAAATCCAAACACCTTTTTTAAAATTACTTTTGCATGATACATTAGTCAAAGGTATTGTCACTTCCATGAACTCAACTTGGAGACACTCACAAAGGGGATTCATTGTCTGTTTTCAACTGAAAAGTACATCTTGTCTGCTTAATTAAATCTTGAAATTACCCTTTTTATTTCTGCTGGAGATCTACTGTCTTCAAACCTGTCTGTTACAATTTATTAGATTAATTCTGTGCTGCAAAAGTGGTCTTGTGCTATAGTAGGGGCTTATCAACAAGTTATGAAAATCATTTAAGGTTGCAAATGAGAGAGATCTGTTGTGTTACCTCTTCACTATGATACCAGAACTGCTGTCAGTCTTCAGTTCTCCTAGTTCTGAGAATTCTCTCCTCTTGAATATTTTAATTACTGTTGAGAATATTGCTTATATTTCCCAAATGGAGAATTTGCTTTACAAACAGAGGATGATACTGTTTGAGGGAACTGTGAGTTCCTACCTGTCCATACTGGCTTCCAAGTTCATGGGCATGTGAACTCTTCATTTATATTTACTTTTTTTCCCATACTGATGACATGTAACTAAAGACACTGAATTGCAAGAAAGTTTGTACCTTTGTCTAACTCCATGGAGCATCTTGTGATGTAACTGCTAAATAAGTAATGCCACTTGAACAAAGGTAACCCCACAGTCTTTTATGTGATCATTTAATATGCAATAAAATAAAATAGTCTTTGGGATTTGAGTGCACTGACCTGCTTTTAGTTGCTGTAGAAAAACTTCAGTTGTTTTCAGAGGGAATTGGAGGTGCTCAGCACTTCAGAAAATCAGGCCATGTATATTCAGGTGCCTAAGTACACATTCTGTATCTTCTCAAAGACACAGCAAGTAGGAGTGGATTTCAGTTTCCCTCCATAACCAGTGTCTATAACCATTATTATGATGAGGGTTTAGTATAAAAAAACCAAAATTTTTGTACAGAAACAAAGAGGTTTAAGTGGAGTTTGGCAGCAGCATGTATGTATTTTGTTCATTGGTGATGTTCATTTTGCATAAAAGTGCTGATGACTGTCAGCACCCTGGTCTGTATTCAACATTTGCCCGTGAAATATGGTGTTTAGAAATTTCATCAGCTTGTGTGGATAATCTTTTCAAAGGTGGGTAACTAAGTTGTAAACAGGGAGGATTAGATCAGTGCTATGATACTATGCATGAACTGTTGAGGATAGAACAGTGCAGCAGTGAATGAAAGAAAGCCAAAGTACTTGCTTCAAGGGCCATGTTCAAGCCTGGTTAAGTTGTTGGTGAAAATTCACATTATATTCTCCATGATGGTCAGCTGGGCAGTGTTAGTGGCCCCTGAGGTGCCCTGATGGGTGGTGGTGTGGGCCCAGCTGGAAGCTGGAAGCTCTGCCTAACCTGGTACTGTTAAGGTTTACTTCTGTCAGCAAACACTGCATTTATAATGCCAAGGGTTTATCAAGGTCCTCATGGTTACTATTGTTATTATTCTTTCAGTTTGCTGGTTGGTGCTTTAAAATTACTAGAGATCACCTTCTTTTATTTGAATACCTAATGCCATGTTAAGTTTTAATCTGTACACACTTAAACTAGAAGAAGCTAAAGTATTTTACAGCATACTTGTAATTTGTAGAATAGTGGGTTTTGGTATTTGTTAGCTTGAGTGCTTCTTTGCATGTTTATTTTAATAAATTATGTATTTATAGGCAGCAAAATAGTTAGTAGCTTCAGTAAAGGGGATCCCAAGTAGCTCTGTCTCAGTTTCTGTGTTTAGCTGGAATATGGTGTACCTGCACTACATCTTTGTGTGTGCTGTGATTTTACTTTTCTTTGGTCATCAGATGTCTACCAGAAGAAAGAAGAAATCTTCCCTATCATCACCTCTCCTATTATTCTCTGTCTTGTTCTGTCCCAACCCAGACATTTTAAAATCAGTCTGTCCAGGAGTGATTTAGAGTATAAAACCTGGAGGTTTTACAGCAGTTTTGACTTACCCATACTTGTCACAATTTGCTTTGCACTGACAGTAGGCACCTTTGCTAGAACTGGGGTTTTAAGCTGCTGTCTTTTAATCCAAGTTTTATTTAAGAGAAATAACTGCGGGAAATATCCTGCCTGTGGGTGACTGAGACCTGCTTTCTGTGTTGTGCCCTGCAGCAGAGCCAGCTGGTGGGCAGCAGCAGTAGCAGAAGAGTGGCTTCAGAACGGATCTGTGACAGTCAACTTTACTCATGTTCAGGAAGACAGATTTCAGTTTCTGTGGTGACTCTGTCAAAACACTTTAAAAGATTTATCTCTCACAGTAATGATGTAGCAAACATATTTTTACACACAAGGTTTGGGATTTTTTTCTTTACACTTTTAAAATGTTAAAATAAGG
This sequence comes from Dicrurus megarhynchus, assembly GCA_013399195.1. Lineage (NCBI taxonomy): Eukaryota > Metazoa > Chordata > Aves > Passeriformes > Dicruridae > Dicrurus > Dicrurus megarhynchus. The sequence goes on from VXAD01013449.1 coordinate 362,660, forward strand.
CAAAATCCAGGATTTCAAGTGCACAATATGAACAATATCAATCATTTATTGTACTGATAGGCAGGTTCACTGTTCCTTCACTTAATGTACACAATTGTATTTCACATTGCATAGAGAAAAGAGGAGACAAGCAGGTAAGACGTTAAATCACTGTGCATGGAGTGGGAGTAAAACAGTGAGAATGAGCTGGCTTAACCTTATTTTAGTTTTTTGTGTGGTTTTTTTTCCCCAGCAAGATCCCATCCAGCACCACCTACCCCTTAACTTTCCAGGGCTCAGCCTGGAGAGAGCCCAAGGCCATTAGCCCATTCCTGAAATGGTATTTAGTTGTTTGAGTTCACCTGAGGAATTCAAGGATTCATTTCAGTGGGAGTTCATTGACTGTAATCTTGAAGGATTGAGCCTCACTGTTTGAGACATGTTTCAAATAAAATGCATTTGCTTCCTTTTGCTAAATAAGACACAGAAATGTATCTGAAAAGTTGTATATATATAGCTAATCTGCTAACCTGGAATTGCTTCCAAAACAGTTGTACATGGAGGCAGCATAGGTTTATTGGCTTTAAGACACAGCCCAATTTCCTTCCTTCTCCAGTACTTACTGGGAGCAGTGGCCTGGACATTCCTGAAGTTGTCTGGCATAAAATTGGTGTAAAGTAAAAAGGGAGCCAGGCAAAAAAAACCCCAAGGATGCAAGAAGATAGGGTGCTTCATAGTATAGTTCCCATTTAAAAAATACATCTCTAATATAATAAAAAGCAGAGCCCACCATGTAAACTAAATTAATAAATTGTTATAAAATCTGTACTATTTTTTTTCTTCATTTAATGTCAAATTTTAATGCTAGTGATATAGACTGGTAATTCAGTGTAATATCCAAGGAGGCACGTTTTTTTTAAATAGTCAGTTTGTCCTTTACATGGTACAGATACAAGAATCCAGGAGATACACAAACTAGACACCAATAATCTTAGGATATTAAATTTAATTATAGATTACACAGAATATGATGTAAAAACAGCAATTTACTAGAATAATTATAACCTGCAAAATGTGAAAATAGTTTAGAAAATGGATTGTCATATTCTCTGACACAGCAATAGTCATGAAAGGTACACTTATAATATCATATGTTAATCTGTGTATTAACTATACTACCTGTCATTCAGCCAGGATTTCAAGACAGATTAAAGGCATTTATTTCTGAAGTGCCTATGTTTAAATTCAGTAAAACAGCTAGATCAAGAACACTATATTTTTATCAACTACTGCATGGAGATCTATTCCAGATAAATGCTTTGTCTATATGCTATGAATTCATAATGAGAAGAGTAATTGTAAGACTGCAGAGAGTACAGACCTGTAACTGGGTGGTTTGACAACTGAAAATATTTCTTAGTGCCTTATTAAATTTTTGAACTCAGACATGCCAATGTCGCTTTCCTATTTCATACCTAGATCATATTTAATCTGAATTCATGTTATATATTTTAAAACCCCACATTTATTTGTTATGGGAAAGATATGTGTAGATCTTTTTGTATGTAGTTCAACAAGAAATGTTGCAAGTGTCAAAGGATATGATGACCACAGCAATGTCAGCAGGTTTAATTTTTCTCCTGCTGTGTTTATGAAAGCAAGAAACCCAACCAAAACCAAAGCCAACCCTGACATATTTAGTTTCTTTTTGAATATACAGACTGGCCCAAACACTGACATTCTCTTTATCAATCTTATTGTTACAAAAACTGTACATTACAAACAGTATAGAAACAAACTGAAAGGAATGTGCCACACATCCTGGCTAATTTTCTATATGCAGTTTAAAAATACAGCCTACTCCCTTATAGTGCACAGTTATTGTGTAGAGTACATCACTAGTTAAGTGGACATGATAGAAGAGCTCTAGTTTTCCTCAGCACAGAGAATAAGAGCCAGTTCTGCTCGGTAAAGCTTTCCTCCATCAGACAAGGCCATGATGCTTTTCTTGTATGTTGCAAGGTTGGTAATGTCTAATTCCTATTTAAAGAACAGATAATGCTTTATAATCCTGTTTAGTTATCAGCATGAACAAGTTTACTTCCAATGGCAGGAAAGGAGAAAAAATCCCAGGTATTCTCAGCCTGTCCAACAGTAACACACTAAAATGTTTTTATATATTTGTATGTTATCCATATGACAGCCATATGTTAGCTTGCTGCTAGCTGGTGTCTCAGAAGCAAGTGAGCTCTTGACAGCGTCACTGTGTAATCACAACTCCCCTAGTTCAGGACTTACACTGCTATTATTTCCACCACAATTTTTAGTTGTACTTTGACTTCAGGAATTATGACTTAGAAGCTCTATATTTATCTTATTAGGGTGGATTAAAGTGTCCTTAAAATCCAAATTAAATCTAATCTCTAAGGAGAAAGAAGTTCTCTAGGATTACCTTTTTGTTCTTTTCACAGAGATCCTTCAGTAGGGCATCAAGTTCATTTTCATCTATATAGCCATTGCCATCCTGAAAAATAACATTAAAGATAAGTTTAAACATTTATTTTTAATTCCAGAGGTTATGGCTAGTTTTCCACAAATTCAGAAAATAAGTGCCAATAAACTATGCAGTTAATAAAAACATTTTTTTAAGACTTACTTGATCATACATCTCAAAGGCATTATTGAATTCTTTTGCACACATTTTGACACCCTAAATGCCAAAAGGAAAACAAATCCATTAATGACACCAGTTATGTGTGATGTTGACAGGTTACCTGAAGAATGTGAATATTCATACCTGAAATTTAATAAGAAAATTTTCCTGTACAGGGAGTAGTCTTTGGAGAGAAAAAAAACAAAGGTCAAAATATTTAACTGTTCCCGTTACAGCACTTGGTACATGATATTTGTTGTGAAAAGAAACAGAAGACATACCTGGCCAGTTCAGTAAGCTCCAGCTTTCCATCATTGTTTGCATCAAACATCCTGAGCTGAAAGAATATATAATTTTACATTGCTAATCAAAATTAATCATCCTAATGAAGAAAACACTTATTTGGAAAACTTAAATCCAATTAACTTTATCCTGAAATGATGTCCCCAGGTCACATTTGCTATGTAATACATTTATTTTAAGTACTGACTAAGTAATTTAGAGTAATTAATTCTACTGCAAAAGCTTGATAAGAAACCAGATGAGCAATTCTGATTAACCTGCCGTAAGGTAGGTCTTAACCTGCCTTCACTGATGAATGAATGTCCTGTATGAGAAATGTGCATGTAATTATTTATAAATGAGAGGAATGTTGATGTGGTAACATTTTACTTTTGACTTCATGTCATGATTGGATAATAGAATCATTATTCTCTATTAATAAAGATGAAAAAAATGTTGGGTGAAGTGCAATAAAATCCAAGGCATTCAATTCCCTAGACAGAAAACAATAGACATTTTATTCAATGGACTAGGTCTAAGTATTTAAGTAAAGACAATGTTTTGTCACTGTGATATGAAAAGAAAAAAAGAACAGATGTTGCAGATGATCATATTTTCTTGATGGTATGAAAATGGGAGAATAAATCTCTCCAAATAAACATGATTAAATTATAGTTATAACTATGTTAATATAATTTCACAAAATAAATGATTACTATTTATAATAATTTTTAATAACTCTACTAATAAAGTGTTTTGAAAGGATGAGCTCCTGCTACTTGAGAAGCACAAACAGCTTATAATTGCTATTAGAAGTAGATGAAGATATTGCTCCTGGATAGGACTTTCTCTTCCAATATTTATGTCTGTATAGTTCCATTTTTTTACTTTCAAACATTATATTGCACTGGCTGTATCAGACTCACAAAAGCAGCAGACTACAAAACATTGTATTGAAAGCACCATCACCCACACTCCATCCCATCGCCTGCAATCACAGTTATTTTAGATGTAAGTTATAGATAAGAGGAAAAGCAACATCCTGTACTGACATATATACATAAACATATATCCTTTTAAAGAGGGAACTAATGTAATGCCATGAAAAAAGACTAATTTCACTTTGTTAATACACAGTAAATGACAAAGGATACCAGAAAAAAGTGACCAGTTCTACAAATGTGTATTTCTACACAACACCGTGGTTCCTTTTAGCACTTCCTTCCTTTGTATAAAAGCATCTGCTTTGCATGAATTTCCCATGAAAGCAGATTTGCATTTGGGGGAGGTAAGCAGTGGCAGCTGTGAAGTGAACTTATTTTGTATTTTGATGAGTTGTTAGTGGCTGGCTCTGCCTGCCAGCAGCTGCTCAGGACTGTGCGTTTTCTACGATCCTTCTGTTTTCTGAGGAGATTATTGGAGAGCTGGGCTCATAGCTTTTTTCCCTTATAGCTAAATTCTTTGTGACTGTGTGTCTCAGCAGAGGCCAGATTCTTATATGATCTTATAGCATACTTTAGGATGGAGGTCAAAAAGCTCCCTGACTGAAAATGTTGTCTTCAGCTGTGAATGAAGAGTGGCAACTCTATGTAAATGATTTATACTGGTACAATGAACCAGCAGACCTTTTCCAGGAGAAACACAAGTCTTGTTCTGCCAATCTTAAGCCAGTTTGAGGGCTAGTACATCTACCTAGCACATATTTGATTCTTAAGAGTATTTTAGGACGAAAACAAGCTGGTAAAACAAAAAATGTAGTGTTACACATTTGTTGAAGACCAGAATTCTGGTTTTTCTTTTCTTGAAAAGCCCATGCAGAAGCCAGTACTGGTCCTTACCCTGGACTACCATAGCAATGGATGGATTGTTCAAAGGATGCGCTGATTTGAGGCCAGGGAAGCAACAGTTTTGCTACAGTGTTTATCTAAAATATCAGTTCATCTTTCTTGAAGCAAGGGGAGAAGGAACATGTGAGATGTTTGTAAATCTAACACAGCCACCATGGAGTGATGGCTTTTAAGACAAGAGACAGACACCACAGCACTGTAAGAAGGCAAAACATAGAAAGTAACACCAAATTAATTTGATTTAAATATAATAATATAATTACGACAAGAAAAGTTTTGCTCCTATGAAATGTGAAGGTTTTGGTTTTACAACTAGCAGCACAAGGAAGCAAAACAGGGAAAATACTATGCCATGGCATGATATTATATAAATACCATGAAGGTTAAAAATTCCTGGGCTTTTCTTTTTAAGCAGTCCTGCAAACTGCCCATTAAAGATTTGTAGCTGGAGAAATACTTGCAGGGATAGGTGCCACAGTTGTCTCTCTCTTTCAATTTCATAGTCTGATTGGGACCTGGTGGGTCTCCAAGTCATTTGGAGCCTTCCAGTGGCTAAAGATAAACAGAATTTGGATTAACCCATTATGCCTGTAAATAACCTTACCATTATTTCTGTGTATTCCGTTAGCTTTGAGTCTTCAATCTGCTTGTTTGCTTTCTGTAATAAATCTTTCAAGAAGCTCTGTTAAAATAAATAGAGTAATAGGTGAATTTTTATCTACAGTATAAAATGTTTGATTTGCTAACTTCAGATGAAAGTAATGGGAAATTGTATTTTACTTCCACTTTAGTATTTACTACTGAAGTTCCAAATAAGTAGGAAAAAAATAGTCATCAACAACGAAGAATATATGTTTCTTTTGATAAGTTCAAGTAAATTGCATTTTATTTTGACAAAGTAACTAATAAAACTTCCTTCATTGTATGCCATTTGTTGTATTGTGAATTTGGAAAAAAGTTTGGCTTTCAAGTATACTGCTTCTTAATCAGCTCTATCAGTAAACTAAACTAATTAACCTTGAAAACTTGGATGCCTAATCACTTCTTGCAACATAGGAAAAATTTTACAGAAAGGATCAATGATTAAGCAAGTTTTGTCCTTGCCTATGGCAGTACCTGATGCTAGAAGTGACTATTGTTTCTTCCTACCATGTATTTCAAATATGTGCAGCTAATTTCATTGCATTTTTGAATGAGAATTTGATGTCACATGACTTGAAGCACCAGCCATTTTTACTTTAAAAAATAAGATGGTTTCCACCCATTCAGTGTTTTAAATTTCTGTACTAGATCTGTGACATCAAAAATGAAAGATACGAAACTGCATAGCAAGGGCATTACAAGACCTGATGAAGGACCTAGCTCCTGTCATCAGTTGGAGTGTCATTATCCTTGTGGAATTTCTGGCCACATTTCAAGACAGAAAATGGGGGAGCTTATAAGAAAATATACTTGTATTCCTGAACCTGAATGCAAGCATGTCAATAGTCGTATGACTAACACCCACTATAGTTCTTCTAGTCTGGCCCGCTCCGTGCTGGAGGCCCTTCCTGGTAGTTTGTATGACAAAGAACACGACTGAAATGTTGTGAATGGATGTTATGGAAACACGTTTAATCTTGTGTGCTTCAATGGAAAATAGAAGTGGAAGGGAAATTAAAAGGGTATTCAGTCCATGTCTCGAGAAAGGATTCTATCTATCTAAACTTCCTGAATTACTCTCTGATCTGAGCAATTGCCAAACCTTTTCTAAATACAGGCAGTGATAAAGAGTCTGCCTCCCCCTTAGACAACATATTCTACTGCCATTACTATTGTTAGAAAGTTTTCCTGATTTCCAGCTTGAATTTCACTTACAAAGAGTTAAGTGGGTGTACTCGTCCCATGGCAAATACTTAAAAATGTTTGGGCTTGCCAAGAAATACTGATCTAAAAATAAAACTGGGCAGTTACGTCTTATTTTTGGTGTTAAAATGGCCTCTTTCTCTGAGGCAAATAAAACCTCATAGCACAAGAGAGATGAACCATTAGAGATTCAGTTAAAATATCTTCATTCTTCGGCTGGTCCTCTATCAACCCTGCCTTTTAAAAATCTATTTTAAAATATAGCAGTCAGCAGGCATCATCTAACAGCTGGAGAGTTCTCAACTGCTACCTTTTCCTGATCCTACCGACTTTAAATACCCCGACCTGGCACAATCAGTCAGCAGAAGAATGGGCTCCTCTGCCTGAGGGTTACCCTAAGTTTAGATCCCCTGAAAATGTCACATAGATATCAAACTCAGAAAGGGAAAAGGAAAAAAGATGTGAATTTTTGGTCATGGCTTCCTTTTCTGAGCAGAAGAACTGTAAAGGTTTTGGACAGTTTGATCTCCTGGTGCTTTATTTAAAACTTACATAACTCTTCTTTATACCACATATGAGCAAAATAGTCCAAATTAGATGGATAAACACTGCTAGATCTTTCTCTTGCTTTGAATTGCTTTGATTCCTTTGAATGTAAATGAATCAAATGCAGTTGAACTGTGGAAAACGGCACCTTTCTACTCAGAAAGCTGATGTATATGAGCATCTTTCCTATGAAGAAAGGCAGAGAGAATTGGGACGCTTCAGCTTGGAGAAGAGGAGCTTCGGGAGAATATCATCAAAGTATACAAATACTTCATGAAAGGGTGCAAAGAGGATGGAGCTAGGCTACTGACAGGACCAGAGGCAGTGGTCACAAAGTTAAACACAAAATGTTCCCTCTAAGCATCAGGAAACACATTTTCACTGCAAGGATGACACAGCCCTAGCACAGGTTGCCTGCCCACAGAGGCTGTAGAATCCTCACTCTTGGAGAGATTCAAAGGCCATCTGAACTCAGTCCTGGAAAACTGGCTCTGGGTGCTCTTGCTTGAGCAGAGGGGTTGGACCAGATGACCTCCAGAGGTTCCTAACAACCACCCTGTGATTCCGTGACACTAACTCAGCATTGACAAATTGATGTTGGTTGTATGACTAGGGAAATAAAATCACTCTTGTTTTAAGATTTCTTAACTGTGCAAGGCTGAGGTGGCTAATGGGATAAGCTCGATTTTGCTCTTATTTGTGCATATTAAAGCTGATATCAAAATCCTACTAGGTTAACTAAGCAGAGGCAGCACAATTGCATTTGTGTTAGTCTAACAGTATTACAGAGGAAATGGTAGGGTTACGTGGTACTTGAGACAGCATAATGTGTCCAGCAGCATATTGATTAATAGAAGTGATGCTCTTAAGAAAAAACACAACAAAGCAGCCCTTTTCCCTAAGAGGCCAAAAAAATAACCAACATAGCTGTCAGAGACTCATATTGTTTTCTTAATCTTTCTTACTTCTAAGCTACCTGGTACCCTGAGTCACTTGATAGCAACACTAATCTGAATTAAAACATGGCTTAAAAAAACATTGACCAGATTAGAGTTTCACTTTAAATATTTTACTGGCAATAAAAAATCAGCTAATTGTATTGCATTTTTTGTCATGTTTGAAATGCAAAAACATGCACAAGTGGGTATCTGAAGAAAGAGATAGCAGCACAGGCTGTGATCCAACACCTATTCTCATGATGTGCATGCTCATAGATACTGGTTTACCTTAAGTTCCTCAGAATCAATGAAGCCACTGTGGTCGCTGTCGTATTTCCTCCATGTCTGCAATCAGAATGTGAATGCGTTTATGATATGTTTATGGCAAGCAGGTCTTGGATGGTTTTACCACAGGCAACTTTTCATACTGTACCTGCATGAAATCTTCACTTGACTTTAGCTGCTGGCATCTGAAGAACAACAGGAAATTCTCTTCTGTTGGCAATACCTGAGCAAGCTGTAACAGAATTTAAGAAAGATTAAATTTTGGCTCTTCATTAGGTCATTAGCTGAGCCTGTAACAGAGCATGAAGATTTTTAAAAGCGTATGAAATTCTTTGTGCTCATACTGCCATATTGTGGCCCCCTTGGAAGCTTAATCCTGCTAGCTGAAGTGCCGGGAAGATGCCTCTGAAAGGCTTCTGGCTTGCAGCTTTGTCATAGTCATCAAGGTCAAACAGAACTGAAGTCTGAGAGAAGGGAGTGAGGTAACACTTTACCAAAGGGGTAGCTGGGGAAAGGGGAAAAAAATTCACCCATGCAGAATTAGGATCTGTATTAAAATCCATTGAATCTGCATGAAGGGAAAGCATAATGCAGGGATTCACAGAGGATAAGTGTGAAGGACCATGAATTAAGGAACTGAGAAATAATGACTACTCACAGATACCAGGGAAGAGGAAGAAAGAAAGGAACACTGACATGAAGAGCACGTGTGTAATTTAAATGGTTAAATATAAGGAAAAGCCAGGAGAAAAAAAAGAAAACAGGGAGGGTAAGGGATGGCAGTTCTCATCTGTCAGTCACAGAGATGTGTTCAAAAAGAGCTATAAATACCAGAAAGAAATCAAGAGGGCTTTTAGCCCTGCAAAACCAGGGATGGTTCTTCCAATGCCTCTTCTCTACAAAAGGCTTTTTTAAAATCAGACATTATTGTACTGATTATTGAAAATGTTCATTTACTATAACTCAATTTTGGCAAGTGACAAATGTGGAAGATGGAAAGTATGCCGCATAATTTAATGTAGAATCATGATTTGTTTTTAACAAAAGCTCAATTTTTTTTTCTGTCCTCAAAATGTACAAAATATGTTTTGATTAAAAAAAAAAACTTTTTACTTGAAGAATAGAGCAGCTGTGCTTACTATGGAGAAAATGGAGAAAGACAGATTTCGTAGCTGCATTCTTTTATGTAAAATGACATCTGTAGACTTTCTGGAGTCCCATCTTAAAATTTTGATTCAAATTTTCGTTTTTTTGCCTCCATTTGACACCCCCAAATCTTTTGTTCTGCCTATTTCAGTGCTGTTGCCTAATTGCTGAGGCTTTTTTATTGGGATCCAGCAGAGCCAGAAGTGACTTCAGCTCCCACCCCACAGACACAACAAAGTTATGGAGACATATCTCTTGTTTCTCTAAAATCACATATACAAGGAATCCGTTAAATTCCTTTAGTGTTGGTACAGATGAAAAGACACATCAGAGCACTCTCCTTACAGAAATGGTGCAGCTGATGACAGGCTGTCAGGCCCATCAGAGCCTTCCGAGTGCTTTTGCTAAGTGGCTGAACACGACACCAAAATCGACCTAAGAAATGTGTTTTTGTCAGCAGCTCTCAAAACCTACTCCATTATAAATAGCATACACACATGTGGGTAAGTATGTATTTATGTGTACGCAATAGATAAATGTGTGTAACTTGTCCTGATTTATGAAAAAATGTCTTTATTTCTCTCATGACAGAAAAGCTTTGCTTTTTAGAGTGCATTCCTATTTAACAGCAAATGTTGAATGGAAGACCTGTTTAGAATAAAAAAGAGAGTTTGGGAGAAGTGGCTGATTATAACAAGAGGAAAGGATTTGCTTGTGTGGAAAATATAAATAAGATGTCATTCAATGACATAGCTAACTCCTGTGAATTTTGCAAGGGCACTGCAAAATAGTAACTGTCAAAGGATCATTAACAGCTTATTAGCACTACCACACTGTATTTGAGGTACAGAATATATTACCTCTGGAAGAAAATTACCTTATTTTAAGCTATGCCTCTCACCCTTCATAAGTCTCAGGGGAAAGCATTAAATTGCTTTTTGTGGAAAACTCTGCAGTACTGAGGGATGAGTAGATTGTGTGGAAACTGGTTCGGCTCCCCAGTCCCAGTTTTATACCACTACCAAGAAGAAAGATGGGAACCAGGTGCTATTTTAAGTGATGACTTCTTTGTGGGGATGAGCAAAGGTGGACTTCATGAGCATGTTCGAGTAAGTGCAGACCACTGTGAGTCTGCTTAGGCAGCAATAGCAGTTTAGTGAGCCTTGCTGCTTTTATAGAGAAGGTTGGTTGTCTCTGGATTGCAAATAATAGAGGACAACTATAAAGGCTGAGACTGGTTTGTCTCCTCTCTGGTCAGCTGCAGGGTGAGGTGTGTCTTTATAGGTTACCTAGCAGAAAAAATACTCTCGGTACCTAAAACAATACCAGAACTTTTTTCTAGACATTGTTCTCTAAGTAAATTCAGTTGATATTTAATGCTATTTAAAATTCCTTTCACCTAATAGATTGAACTTGCTTTTTAAGATCCCATAATAGAGCATGGGAGTACAAAGAATATTTTAGGCTAATAAGTAGTCATTTTTATGGCAGCAGTAATCTTCAAATAATTTGAATGTGAAATTGCCACAGTTCTGAGTTTTGAAACCTTGGGTTTCACAGCCACATTTTAGTGAAAGCATTGGTCTCAATGGGTACAGAAGGTGAATTAAAGGTCTATTACACAATGGCAAGAGAGTGGGCAGGTCAGGCTCTGCCTTTAGCTGGAGGACACTGGATAATAGCCAGCGAACTAACTGCAGTGTGCTTGCAAAGACAGAATCAACACTTAATCTGAGCTGAAAATCCACTCCTTCTTCTGTGAAGCCACCCTGGCCTCCTCTTTATCTCAGTCAACAGACCTTTCCTGAAAACTCATTATTCACTAGCACATTCTTTGTCAAATGCTGGGAGTTCATTATGAGAGCTGGGAGTCTGAATGGCTTTACCGAAGATTTTTAAAACAGCATTCACACAATTTTCTGAAAAACTGTTTGATGTACTATGTACAGGAACAATCTGGAATTACTGGATGTATTTTTTTTTTATAAGGAAGGAGAATCAAGTCCAAATACCAACTTCAATATCATACTGCTCTGCACGTACCACACATTTCATGAGTCCCATCAGCAGTTTCCAAATCAAGCTTCATGCTGATGTAAGGGAAATAAAATATAGCTATTGGGTTTGGAAACTGCTATATTAAGGGAGAAAGTCCCTTCAGTCACTGAACTCCATACTATCACTATTCACTTGCTTCCGTGGGTGCTGAGCATGCTTGGCACTTCACTGGGGGTGGTGAGCCATATCAGACCTGATTGGATTTGCCCATCTTCACTCATTAAGTCAATATCAGAATCAGAAATAGAATTTGAAAGGTAAAACTTCCAGTTATCTTTCCTAAGTGAAGAAGCACAGTCTTTTTCAGACACTGTTCACACATTCTTCTTGCATCCAGTGCTTGCTATACTCATATTCAAAAAGACTAAATTTTTCAATAACAAATAAATAAGCATTTGTTAGTCCAAAACCAAAAAATTTGTTATACCAAATAAACACTACTTCTTTCTAGCTAAAAAGCTATTTCATCAATGGTAAGTGTTGTCAAAAGATGCACTTTTAAAAATCAGCTGTGGCTTCAAGTGAAACAAATTGTTCATATTTCTATGGTAGTTTAATCATAATTACATATGCCTTTAAAACAAGTATATAAAATTCAGACATATGACAGAGGAGAAAAGGTATCTTGAAATGATCTATTGTATCAGCAGTGATACTTTCTATTGACTTCTGCAGATTCTGTTCAGTCCTCTGTTTTAAAATTAGATACTGACCCAAAGCTGGTCACTGTAAAAATTTTGCAGGTCTGGCTTGTTTCCAGCTGTTTCTTAATTAGCTCTCTAGGTCATATTTCTTATTATCAGGAAAAAAATATAATATCATTTAATAATAAAACTGCAGTCTCACTGCACTCAGAGTGACATAAAAGAGTCGTTGAGCTCAGAGAAGTGACTTCTCAAACTGTAACCCCATAACCCCACAAACTCTCCTTTTTGACTTGCAGTGCTGAAGAGTGAAAGTGAGAGACAACACAATGGTTCCCCCCTTCCTAGCAAGTTGTTTAAGTTATACAGTGGTTGAGCAGCTGTACGAGGAGAAGAAGTTGGTTATCTTCAGCCTCTTCAGAAAATGGGAGCAAGGAATGCGAGAATTTTCTGCCTGAAGTTCAGTTAAAGTTCAAAAAAGGAAATCCTAAGAGATTCTTTCTTTGGAATCACAATTACTATTAAAATTTTGTTTACATTTAACATGATTAACATGCTGACTTGCCATATATGGTGTTTTTCAGAATAGACTGCATACAGTGACTGCCCAATTAAATTCACTCGGATGTTATCGTCACTATTAGGAATGGTGACAGAGCATTAGTTCAAAATCACAGGTAGCACTACATCACATTACTTTTCATCAAATTACTTTTTAAATTTAAATTTCTAAAGTGGAATTTTTATCTGCTTTGTAGAAAACTAAATTGCTATTGATGCTTATTTGTATTGAATAATGAGAGAAAGGTTAAATTACTTGTGGTGAAATGTCTGGAATTTGGTAAGGAATATATTACTTTTTGTTAATGAAAAAATTTCATTAGTGAAAAGAAAAAAAGATCTTAAGGGAGAGGAAGAAATATTCTATCTAAAATTCAAAGTATTGGCATATTATGATCACATTGTTCTGTGCTAAATGCATTTTCTTCAGGTAAAGTTACAAAGTAACTGTCTTACCTCAACTATACCTATTTTTCCATCAGTAGTCTTCCCGTATTGGTCCACAAAAGCTTTCATTTCAGGTGTTAAATCCTACAAAGTTACAATGATAGAATCATTACTTTAAAATGCAAGAAACATACGTAAACTTACTTGAATCTATTAGCTGCCAAATAATATACCACATTTAATGAAGTACTCACACATTGCAGCTACACTTGTCAAGTTTAAATGAAAATGAGCATTGTTATTTGTCATAAATAATGTCATTCTGATAAATTTTACTTCCTAGGGAATTATATTATAGCCAGTATGAATGATTGGCATCTAAATAGTTAGAACTCTTATTTTAGTTTACAGAATGAAAAAATAATAACAGATGTGTTGGAAGATGTGTCTAAGAGTTCCTTTGTTTAAGAGGGTGACAGTGAAGGTCATAGGCAATTATTAGTCCATTTTCTCAGTTTTCATTTTTAAACTAGTAACTTGAAGGCAGCGCAGAATCTTTCAAAATAAGGAAAAAATTTCAGTATAATACGTCTGAACACCAAAATAGTCTTTCCATGTCTTTGAGTGGATTTCTCCTGAACAATGGATGCTATTTAAGTCTTAAAAGAACTCATCGCACTATCATGTTTTTCACTGTTTAGTATTTGGTTATCATGGAAACAGTGTCAAAATGTCACTGCTTAAATGTAGAGAGGGAGATTTAGGTGGGAGAAAACTTTAAGCAGTACCTTAAACCTGACAGAATAAAGCCATCATAGTTGTCCATATAAATTATGGTCCCTGCTATACATTATTCTCTAAAGACTATCCTCATTCTAGGCTATGGCAAAAAGTGCCAGCCTTGGGGTAAATATCTAAATATTTGATTTCACACTTCAACTTAACCTGCCTTGCTTTGTTATGAGCTGTCATCAACCTTCAATACTGATGAAACTTACAATTTTCATTGTATTTCTTAGAGGTGGAAGCTAGTGAAACCATGCAGCAAAAATAGGGCTACAGTCATATTAAAACAATGGACAATTCCACAGTTATAGATGAAGTTACGTCAGACTTTGGAAATTAAAGGTTTAGTTGTTATAATAGACCTGATTATATAGGACCTAAGTGATTTTGTCACTGGAGACACAGGGAATCTTAGCTGTACAAAGTCCGTTGTAGCTTGTCCCAAATTTCACCTGCCAAAGCTAACTAAAATGTCAGTTCCTTGTAGCTGATACAACCACGGCCTACTATCCTATTTCTATCAAAGTCATCCATGGCAGGTTAGTAATTTGCCATGGCTTTAATTAGAGATGTGGTTATTAATACAATGGACTTCAAAGTCACCTTTCGTCTAATGATCCCAAAGTGGGGACAAGTTTTCTTAGCAGATAGAATGGAGAATTAGACACTCAGATTTTAATTAGTCCTGGTTAAATATTTTACTAATCTTTCTAATAGCAGCTCTGCAGTGCCAGACAGTGTACAGCCATTGAAGGAGGCACAGTTGATTACAGGTTAAACGAAGCAGGAAACTTGTCCTCTAGCTCATTATTCAGAAATGATGGTGAATTTTTCGTGTTCACTTCACCTGCTCATGAGCTGCCTGAAGAGTTATTTATGTTATTCAAATAAATATTTTTGGTCAAAAAAAACATGCCTAAATTAACCAAGTCTAGTCCTAAACCTGATACAGATGCAGTACTCAATTTTTGAAGTGAAGAAACTAGCCCTTCACACCTCAGTCAGACACCTCAGAAAAGATACTTGTCCAGCAAGTGGAAAAAATTAGCAAATTTTGGACATGATTTGAAAATGTAAGGATAGTTGGCACTACAGAAACACTTACATGACTGTATTCATAAGTCATGCATTTTTATGGAGAAATATTGTCATTATCTATACAGGCAGGGGAAAGTGAGAAACGGATGTGGAATAGCTCAGACAAGATCCACCTATTGACACTTTATCAACCTCTGCATTAGCCACTTATACCCCAGTCTTTCTTTTGGCAGCTGGCACACCCAAATAGAGAATGTATTGCATGGATGTGGGTCACAATTAATGGAAGCTATGTTTATGTACTTTTGTAGCTTTTGCCTTTAAAAAAGAGGCAGTTCTTTTAACATGGCTGAAATTATACCAGATCAATTCAGCATCTACCATAACACATGAAGCAAAAAGGCCTAATGTTACCAAAGCCCATGCACTAAAACTTCTGAGTAGGCATTCCCCCCTTCGAGGGGGGCTAGGCTGAATCAAGTTGCATGTTACCCCTCTGTCTGACAAAAAGCAGCTGTGAAAGTACAGGCTTACTGAGTGGATTAATACAAGGATTAGCATCAGAACATAATTAGAAGAGTTCTGTAGTTGGGAAGAATATTGGGAAATATTAAACCATCCTATTCAGTGACAGCATCAATGTGATTCTTTAATGCATATGGCATGACTGATGTAAAATCCAGCCAAGAAGAATGCATAATTGAATATTTCAAAAGTGAGCAGAAGAGTGACCTGAAATGCAGAAGTTAATGATGACAAAGAAGCTTTGGGGTGTTAAAAGAAGGACAGACAAGGAAATGACATACAAGCTACACTAGTTTCTCAATGTGTCCCTTCTGGCAAAAGAATAGATACTCAAAGGTACTGAATTATCTCCTGAGACAAGAAATGAACTAATGAGATGCTTGTTTAGCAAATGAGCCTTCAAATGCAAGAATCAGGTTAGATTTGAAACCTAAGATGACATACAGCCATACTCCAGAGCCCACAGACCAGGTGCTGAATTTGGTCTTGCTACTGTAGATTGCTCTTTTCAGCAGAACACTCCAAAGCTAGGTTTGAATCAGAGAAATGGGACAGAAAAACTTTAACACATGAGCATTTTTATAATACAGTGTGAGATACTGGCAGGGGTTATTTTAAAAAACCCATACATACCCACAACTCTGTAGCAGATAAGAATAATCCTGCAAGGCTTTCTGTGTTGCTTTGAGTAGGCTATGTTTTAAAGAGATGCACACTTGCTTTGAGAGAGAAAAGATCCTGATCTTAAAATTTTAAATATTTTTTCCTTGAGCTTCTAATTAATTTTTTTAGCTACTCAATAATATATTAGCATTTCTACTAACAATGCCATTCATGCTAAATATAAAGAGGCTTTAATATGTTCTTTCTACTGGCAAAACTTATGTTTCCTGCACTTTGGTATAGAAGATATATTTATTCTGTTGCAGTACTTGAAATGTATTGAAGTTGTTCAATCTTTTTTCTATGAAAAAAATAGACTTTTTCCCTCTAAAAAACCCACATTCCTTTCCTAATTTTCTGTTTAGTTGTTTTCT
Organism: Dicrurus megarhynchus; assembly: GCA_013399195.1. Lineage (NCBI taxonomy): Eukaryota > Metazoa > Chordata > Aves > Passeriformes > Dicruridae > Dicrurus > Dicrurus megarhynchus. The sequence continues at coordinate 379,217 of VXAD01013449.1, forward strand.
GGGTTTTTTTAACTTTTATTTTGCTTTATTTTATTTTTAATTTTAGTTTGAACTTACACTCAGGAAAATGAGAACCTACATCAACATTAACAAGAATTAACTGGTACCTAGACTGCAGTAATATTAGAGGCATTGCTGGGAGACAAATTTTCATGTGTGTAAAGTTTGTACTCATACAATTAATATGATACAATTTTCCACAAAAACAATTAAGATATTATTATTTTAATAATTAATATTAATTATTTTTTTTCTGTATTTAGTTCTAAAATATACAGGAATTTTCAAAGCAAAGTTAATTATTGAAAAGCTATTTCTCAATTTGGAGGCATTCTTATTATGAAGTATTAATCTATTTCATCCCTGCACACATCATCCACTTAAACTATAAATTTTTTTCTGTTTCTTCAGAAGCCTTTTAGCATAGATTCATTTGGACCGATTCCATTAAGTTATATCTTGGGATTTGATGCTAAAAGTGGCTGTATCTTTACACAGAACCTTTAATTTCTTTCTTTCTCCCTTTTCTCCCCACATGGGTATAGTTTGGAGGAAATTAATAATTAATGTTTCGGTAACTCATATACAGAAGTGTTTTGACAACACTGTCAAAAATTTTGCTGTCTCTCTGAGCCATTTAAACAGCCAGGATTTGGTACTCACACCCTCGGTGAAGAGCAGTAAGTGCTTAGGAGTCATCTGCAGATCTATTTAGTGACCACCAAGGGGCAGAAACGCATTTCAGCCCGTGCTGCCCATTAGTTATGAAATTAAAAGAGTCCAACTACCCTGAAGTGTTGTTTTTCTCTCTTTCTCTTCTTTCTCTTTTTTGTTTTTCTCCTTTTTCTCTTTTTTCTTCTTCCTCTCCTCGCCCCCCCGCCCCCTCGCCAGTTTTAATGAGTGTATATCTGGATCAGATAAGATTAATTGCAATGGGATAAGGTCCCATCCAAGACAAAAAGACAGCATCCATACATTTCCTGACTTTTCTTTTTATGCACTGTCAGAAGTATCAGCTTGTAGCCTGGCAAGGTATGAGCGGGGGCTGCTCTTCAGGGAGGTGGACCCTTGTTTCACCTTTCCAAAGCAGACGAATTATCTGATTTGCAACCTGCTCATTTCTAACCAAGCTATTTCCCTTTTCCTGGTGCGGCAGGTGCATGAACCGTGTGACGGCAAGAGAGAACAGAAGGAATCGGGGCACTGGAGTTTGCTCAAGAAAACTCTTCTTTCGCGAAGAAGACAGAAAAGTGGGGCGAAACATTAACCTACCAAGCCTGCCTTCTTCCGTGCCTGCTGCAGCTCCTGGATGAAGTTTTGTAGCTCCTTCCCATCCATGAACCCATTGCCTACAATAGAAAGAGTTACGGTTGCCGTCAGCGCTCCCTCCAAACTCTCTCTGCGCTCTCCAGCGCCGGCAGCGCCGTCTCTGACCGGGCTGCTCCCTCCCGGCGAGCGGCTCCCCGCGCACCTCGCCCGGCACCGGCCCCAGCCCCTGACGGCTCCGGGGCTGCGCCCGAGGCTGCGGGCGGCGGGCGGGGACCGGGCCGGTTGCGGGCGGGCAGCGGTGGGGTCCCCCCAGCNGCCGCCGCCCCGCCGAGGGCTATTTATGAGGCCGTCCCGGCCGGGCCACTCCCCCCGGCGCTGCCCTCCCTCTCCGCGGGTCCCGGCGCGCCCTCCCCGCCCTGCGAGGGGGGGCCGGGGTCTCCCGACGGCGGCACCGCGGCCGGGGCCAGCCCGGCGGCGGAGGCCTCAGGAATCGACAGCCCTCGACGTGGGAGGGGTGTGTGGGTGCCGAGCGGGCAGCCCCGAGCAGAGAGAGCAGCGCTGAACGACCCACCCGGGAGTTGCTGCACCTCCCTTGCTGTGGAGAGCGTGCCCGTGGGACATGGGGACAGAGGGTGAGCACAACCTCCCAGATTAGCCATGGGGCTTCCATGTGGAAGAGGACCCTGAATTCTAGAGCGCGGCTTGTAGCACCTCAGGATGTCTCCGTACAAGAAAAAAAAATCAAACACTTGGGGCACCATGTGGGGTGCAAGGAACCCATTTTTCACTGTTCCATCCCCAATCCAGACCTGCAGACAGCTTTGCACAGAGCTGATCTCTGAAGAGCCGCAACCGTTTAACTTGATATTCCTCCTGAGATATAATGGGATATTGAGACAGCATAGAAACAGTGCAGAGGCATGAGTGACACTACCACAGTCTGCTCTGACTAAGAGCTTTTTTTTGGTAGACCAGCTTTGGAGAGTTGCTCTCCTATAAGCAGTGAGTTGGAGGGAGGGGACAGAACAGCTTACAAAAATCTTCCTCCAGTAGTGGGGAAACATGGTGCAGTACTGGTAATACTGACTAAGTTCCTTTTGGGATTACTCAGTCATCAAGGCTACCTGGGTACTCTGAAGCACTGAAACTGCCTTTCTCCTTCCAGTAGTATCCTTCAGATGCTACATTGAGTTACGATGGTTTGACGGTCAAGATGACTGGCTGACAGGACATTGACAAATGCAGTAGGAAGTACAGTAAGGATGAGAGATGCAAAGAGCTGGGAAACACAGGAATCTCCATGTGTTTGGTGATCGACATGACTAATAGTAGGACAATAGTATGTTAAGACTCACCTATAGCATGAGCATAAAAAAATAACAGGATAATGCAGAAAAATGCAAAATGCCCAAGGGGATGGATAACCCATCAGGATGAGAGAGGGATGTTTAGTTAAAAGCTGACATGTTGTGAGAGGGATTTCAGTAGGTTGGGTGGCTGAAATCTTGTATACATTATGGAACAAGATGTGGCCACAGTGATTAAGTAATCATGAGACCTTATACTTGATTCCTTCCATCTTTCCATTCTCCTGTTTCTCCACCTGTTATGTGCAGCCCCTCTCTTCTTCCGGCACTGCTGTTTGGCTGTGAGTTCTTCAAGAAATGCACCAGGTTGGCCTGTGTTTTGTTAGCTACTAAAAAAAGCAGCAGCTACAAGGAAAGACACAAGAAACTGACTATTAATCTCTTCAGTTCAAAATATTTGTATTAATGAAAAATGTTTAGAATACTTTTGCAGTCACAAATACCATTACACTTGCAAAAGGACTGAAGAAATTTTAATATTTCCTTATAATCAGGCTCTGTGTTTCACCATGTAAAAAAGAAAATAAAAATTGTGACTGGGCCAATATCTTATCTAGGAACCACTTTTCAGGCATGGCGTTCTCAGAGAAGGAGACTTCAGTGGGAGCCATATCATGAAACTTTTATAATCTGCCTACATCTTGTCTTGAAAATAAAAAACCTGAACCTAACACATTTCCATAAAGTAGCAATAATGACCAGAAAACAGAGAATTCATGAGGCTTATTTTTACAAGGAGCAAGGACATGACAGAGCTCCGGCCTTGACAAACGGAAGCACAGTGAATCAAGCCTGGGATTATTCTTTGTACTTGGAAAAGACAATGGGGTGCCAGTGACGCAAGGACACTGGAAGGAGACAAAGGTAGAACTAGCATTTCCTTCATTTTTAGATAGAAGATGTCTGTGCCAGTGAGGCAACTTCTTCTACGCCAAGCATATTGAATTACCCTGTCCAGTGCAGAATTTCAGCTTCCAGCAAGCCTGCAGGAAAAGAAACCAAGTACTGAACCTGTTTCAACAGACCTCTGACTTGCCTCTGATGTTGATTTGCTCCTTGCTGCTTACCATTTTCCGATGGCACATCACATCTTGTTCTTGTTCCTTTTCCCTGACCCAAAAGACTGTAGCTGAATGGGAGTGAAGAATTTAGCATTGTTTGGGGCCAGCTCAACCTTGTTCATCTGACTGTTCAGACTTTTAAACGAACAGGAGCTGCAATGTTTACATTTTCAAAAATTCTCAGAATAAAGTATTTTACATAGGGCATATGTGGCCAAGAGGATTTAAAAGAAGTCTTACATGAAGTTTTGCTGCTTCTCCCCATAGCTGTAAAATTTAATGCAGATGCTTGAACACATTGACCTCTCATTATGCTAACATCTACAAAATCAGTATTGGCTACAGAGCATTTACGCATCTTTGTGCATTCTTTATAAAACAGTATATCAAGGTGAATGGGTTTCTGAGTTCTCTACTGCACTTGACATGATCCTTCTGCACAGGCATAAAAGTAGCAGACATTTCCGTGCAAAAGTAATCACTTACATAACTAACTGCACACCATATTTTTATGATTAATGAATAACCAAGCCAGCATTCATATTTAATCCCACTGGACTCTGCTTATGCAAAACTAAATCGGAAACTGGTCTTTTCAATTCAAGAAGCTATTAATTTCCATTGAAAGAGGAAGCACTGGAAAAGATTTAAAAATGTAGATATATACAGGATGTGATCCATAACCCAATGAAGTCCATGCAAATTTTCCCAGTGATTCTAAAGGGCTTTATGCAAGGACAAAATTCTTCCTATTTTCAGAAATTATACGTATGGTGATAAGCATATAGGCACGTTGATTAATGAATTACTTTACTGAGAAGCCCAAGCCTTGTCGTTCATTTTTTACTAGAGCAACATGAGCCAGATCCGTATCTGGCAGAAATCAGAAAAGCTACACTGAAGCCAGCTGGAAGCTTGACCCAGTATCTAAGTGATGATGATTTTCTTTGAAAACATTTGTTGTTCAAACGCTTTTCATTAATTTTTTTTTTATATGTGGCTTTTCTGAGACTTCTTAACTCTGACTACCAGACTTCTCTCTTCACTCTCAGGAAAGCACCTAATGGTAATAGCCCAAGAGTTTCTCAAGATGTGTGGAAATCAAACATGCCAATTATAACTTAGAATACCCTCCAAATAAATAACAGGGCAAGTAATTCTCAGTCAGAAAACACAAATTTAAGCATCATGTGAAGCATCACAAACTTGATTTTGTTGAGCAGAGATCAAAGGAGACGCAAAAGTAAGAACATTCAAATTAACATGTCCTACACGAACAACACAAAAGCTCCACAAGGACCACAGAGGTTGTTTACTTAGCTATTCTCAGTCCATCATCAGAAGTTATATCAAAGGCAGAGACTGTTTTGTTGCCTCTCTTCTGAAAGGCCACATTCTTGTGTGATCCTGAGGTGTGGCCGGATTTGCTTTATGAATTTCTTCTTTCCTATTAGATCCTTAGTGACTCTTAGCAGCACAGTCATTCCCGAAAGATGTGGAAGGAAATTCTGGTCTTTGGCTGTAGATGCTCACTATGGTTCTGCTTTTCTATAGGGAACCATAAGAGTAAGAAGCATTTTGAAGCAAGTGATTCCCGAGATTTTAAAAATAACCTTTTCATGATACAGAGAAGGTCTCTCTTACTCTTCTACACTCTTACTGTAAAATACATATCTGAAAAACATTATAACTGGGAGTCTTTCATAAGAGAAAAAGTATGAAGATTATTTTAATTCTGAAAAAGGGCAAACACCTGTACTTATACAGAGAATAGCACAGCATAGAGTAGCATATCATAGTATATCCTCCTATTGTCAATCTTAATGGTGACAGATGTACAAACCAGATGATAGATAAGGGCTAGTGCTTTATAAAGTAGTCCTAGGAACACAAAACCTTGGAGGACTTTTTTTTTTTTTTTTTAAATCTTTGATCCAGGTACTCAAATAAGATCCCCAAGCTTACTCCTGGCACATAAACCAGGCAGAGAAGCAAGCTGGAACAGTGTTGGTACCTGGCTTGGGCGGTAGCAGAATTTGCAGAAGTAGTGTTGGGCTCTAGAATGCAGCTTGAAGATGTGTGCAACTGCCACCTAGTATGGCTGCCTGTGGGTGGAGGAACATGTCTTCAGAATATTTGGCTCATGCTACAGAATAATTTATTGCTTACTTTTTCTTAATCTACATTTCAATCAGTATTTGTACTTTTTAAAAATGAAAAAGAAAATGCAGCTTTGAAATGCACTCTCTGTCTTAAGCTGCCCTTGGATTAAATAGTTATTATGGTAAACCACTATTGGCACAGGAAATACATTATGTAAATAGTGAAGTACATAAACCTTAACTGTTCTTTACAGACAGTATTATGCAGAAATATATTTTTTAAACACAAGACAGAATTGTCCAAAATAGTTTTGAGAACTTAAAATATATTTTGATAGAAACTGGAAATTGATGAGTCACTTGTGAATTCAGATTGCAGCATGATTGAAGACTTAACCTTCTGACAGGTGACGCTGGTGCCTAATTCATCCCTTTCTAATCTACTTTATATCTTTGCAGTTTCTTCTGTAGCTTTCCAAGAAGCAGCAAAACAACAAGGCAATGCTCAACAACAGTTTTGTTAGCATTAGAAGGCCCAAGGTCCATGCAACCATACTTTGTCCTGTCTTCCCACCCTGTAAGATCCTCAGAGCCATCAGAACATTTCATTCTTTGCTTTGCAGTTCCCTTCCTTCAAAAACTAAATGGATGCCCAGCACAGACCTCAATGGTGGCACTGGCCTGACTCCAACCCAGCCATTCCCAAGGTCTGGGAGCGTGATAGCCTGTGGCTCCAGACATGAGGAAACAGCTTTTTTGTTTGAAAGAATACACCACCATATTCATGCTACATATGCATGAAAGGTTGTACTGGGTTGTCAGTGTGTCAGTACCACCAGAAACAGCACCTGATGAAGATGGGATCTGTTTGATGATCTGTTCAATTCTATAAACCAACTATAGCCAAGAAGAAATCATGCAGCATTCTTGTATTTAGCCTCAGCTTTCCCAAGATAATGCCTAACTGTGTATTGTCTTGCATTTTGCTGGTAAGTACCTGCCTAACTAGGAGATTTAAAAGAGCCTTAGGGATGACCTAACTTATGCCAGGAAAAGCAGCTCCTCTTGCCCACCTGCCACAATCCCATAATACCTTTACACTGGTGGCATGTGAGGTGTTGTGCAGTTACTGCTACAGCCAAAGCTACTCCTGCCCCAAGGAGACCTTCAGCTGTTGCCTTGAGCTCTCTCCATGGCACAGACTGTCTGAGGATGGGCTGCAGCTCACTGGACCCAGTGCTGTCTCTGAGAGCCTGATCCAGTGTTTACTAACATCAGTGCTCATCCTTGATTTTCAGTGAGTTTCAGTGGGATTTTTAGGGGCTTATGTTGCTATATGACAGACTGGATTTTTATTTCCTTTTGGTTTGATTTAGCTCCTGTTCCACTGTTTGGATAATGTGTATTTGCATGCAATTCCAAGCAAATTCAGCAGTTTAATTGTCCAGCAAGGAGTTATCTTGGATGTTAGTGCTAATAATGGTGGGAGTTACTAAAGCTTTCAGAGACCCGCCTTGTGAGACATTTTACTGGAAGACAGCTGGAAATTTAGAATCCTTATTTAGAAGGTTTGCCTGCCTCTTTGGAGGATTTTAGAGCTCCTTTTGAGTATTTAGGACACTTTCACTTTACATCCTGGAGAACTCAAGACTGTGTCTAGTTTACAGGGCAGTATGCATGCTTTGGCCAAGCAGTAGCTCTGCAGTGGGAGAGATCTGGGTGTGTGTCAGTGGTGCCTGTTCCCAGAGTCCTCACTTCCTGAGCACTGGCTTCTTTTTTTTGCAAAGAAACTTGAGCTGACAGCTGAAAGGAAAAATAGTACGCCCACAGGTCCTGCCATCCTGGTGAGTGGGGGAGCAGGGCTGTGGGGTGCACCCTGGGGTGCACCTGCCCTGCAGTCCAGGCTCATCCATAGGGCACTATTCTACTTGGAGGAAAAGCTGATTGTGTGACCAAAGGTGGGGAATTTAGGGGTACGTTAGATGTGATGGGATCCATGTTGAATGGTTTGGTGGGTCAAACCCCTGTGGACAGAATGAGAGATCAACCTTCCTCTCTGTTTTCTTTGCACCATCTTAAGTGAACTCAATGCTCTTTAAAAAGAGCATGAATCATGACAAACACAACCTGTGTCCCAGAGTTGTTATGTAGGATGATCACATGCTGTTAATTTGTAACTAGGAAATATAGTGTTCTTCATAAACGTTGCATTAAAAACTTAAACCATAGTTTTTCTTGTTTGGGTTCACAGCACAGGCCTATCCTATCCAATCTGTGTGCTGCAACATAACAGTTGCTTGAAAAGGTATTCATTTTAGCAAAGTTACAGAATATGAAGTTGTTTAATAAGTAGCTTCAACCTTTTGTAAGTAATGGAAAAACTTGTGTTATCTCATTCCAAATTCTTTTATTACAGTTATAGGTCAACCCACACAACTTCAAAGCCATAAAATTACATGGTGAGAGTCTCAAAGGGTAATATGGAAAAAACAATAAATAAAGCAAACAATATTATAAGGTGAACAGGTTCATCTTCCAACTGTGCTGAACTCAAAACTAGCTCAGCAAAAATGACATAAGTGCCATTGTAATAAAAATTTCAGTCACTGCGTGCTGCTGCACAACATTGTGAGTTCTTGGTATGGACAAAAATCTGTGTGATCAATTATTACTGTAACTAGAAGTCTACAGAAGCAGGCATGTAACTCTGTTTACTTTTTCCACACAAGTACCATAACTGTAGTTCAGCTGTAAAGTCCATTCTTATGCACAGTTCTCACTGAAGATCAGTGGCTGGTAATCCTGTATATCAAAGGCAGAATAACTCTTCTGTTTGCTGTTCATCTCCCAAATTATATGTGCTCTTTTTACATAGATTCTTGCATTCTTCTATTTTTAACTTTTATCTACATTTCATATATCCACCATCTTACTGTCTTTCTTATCCACAGACTAAAATATGTGTGTGATTTTATCAAGTATATAGAATATTTCACTGTGAAAGCAGACTTTAGAACATTGTTTTCCATCCCCCTTATCTATTTTAAAAAAAAAGTTCTTTAGATATTTAAATAATTTACTTTGTAGATGAGTTCAAAATTAGAAAAGATAAATTTAATAAGGAATCTCTTTTTTAATTCTCTAGGCATATTACTTCTGAAGGGAATTGACATCTTCTTCTAAGTATCTCCTGGAAATGATTGTAGCATCTGATAAGCAGAGCGGCTTCTTGGAACCTTGTAAATGATACATTAAAAAGCATTTATTTTGTTTTATTTCAAAATTCGATCCATTCTACATGCCTGCACTCAAGTTCAAGATTAGAAGCTTTCCTTCCAACAATTCATAACATAACCACTTATCAAAATTGTCCAAGGTTTGCAGTAAAATTATGATTAGAAGGTTTGATATAAGAGCTGGACCCTTTTCTGAGCAAAGATCAGGGCCTCTCCTCATGATTGTGGAAAGAAATGACATTTACAACAGCCAGAGAATGGAAAATGTTAGCAAGTTAAAGCAAACAGAAGCTAAACATTAGGCTTTCACAACACAACAGTGCAGTGTGTCCAACCTGTTATCAGTTTACAACTTCAGCCTCACAGTCCTCTTTCCAAACTCACAAAGCTCTTTGTTACTTTTTGATTGAGATCAACCTGGATTGCATGGCCATTCCCACCGTGCCTCATGCAGCACCTCTGCTATGGGAGCCAGCAGAAGCGTAGGGGCTGTGCAGACCAACCTGCTGCATTATTTCTCATCAGTGAATGTGAGTCTTTAATACCTTTTTGAGGTATTTTGATTTGATTTGATTTGATTTTGAGGAGCTTGCTTTCTCTTCTCAGCTAAGGACTAGCTGTGGCCACCAGCAGGGCTGCCAGTTTGACCAACTGGAAGCAATGTAAATCAGGAAAAGTTCATCCTATATTTAAATAGCTCTGAACTAAGCAAAACAATGACATTTTGCACTCAACCATACAGGAAAAATATGTCATTCATACTTCAATTGGTCTCTGTACTTTCAGGGCACAAACTTAACTTGCCCAGGTGTTTTTGTCTTGGTTTTGCCAATTGCAACACAAGACTGCCCTCAGCTCCAGGTTTCTAGTCCCACATCAGTTTGTGCGAGAAGCATAGGAACACTTCCAGAAAGCCTCTTGTCTTCCACAGTCCCACCAGCAGGATTTTTACACAGGTTTACTTTGTGATCCACCATCAGTTGTAGAAGGGCTCTTCACCTGCAGCATGGGAATTCCACATATTCAGGTGCTTGGGCTGTCTCTCAGATGCCAGTTTGTCTGCAGTGAACCTATCCCAGGCTTGCTGGGAATGAGAATAATAGCCAGAGGTTTCCCACAACTTTTCAGCAGCGTCTCACTGGCTGTATCAGTCGCTCAGTTTCAGAATGACTATTTTGAAGTGTCTGTCCCTCTGCTTCTCACCACATCCCTACTCCTGGAGGAAGGTAAGGAAGTACTTGGCTCTGTGCCATGGAAAAGCATGGAAAAGGCAAAAGTGACTGATAAAAGCTGTACTCTCAAAATGAGATCCTCTGCAGCCTGAAACAATGTGTGAATCTGTGCCCAGAATGGACAGAGGAAAATATCCCAAAAAGCCACAAAAAACTGAATAAACCAACTGAGAAGTAGTGGAACTTGTGAGCTTTAACACCAGCATCACCACAGCCTGACAGAGCCTGAGTTAGACCTGAAGGAGGACCCAAGAAGGGATTATTCTTCTCCCTCCACCTGTATGGGGGGTGACTTTATCCAGCCATATGTACGAAGATGAACTACTCCTGTTCTGGTGCAGACAGCTCCAGCAGCTTCTCTTGAAGTCATTCTGGTGACTAAAGGACAGACATACCAGAAAGTAAATATTTGTTCTGGTGCTGAGCTCCATTAAAGTGCTGCATTTACCTCATGGAGCATATGCTTGACTGACCAAAATCTTGCACTGTGTTTACCTCACATGCTTTAGAGCAGCCTTATTCTGGTTTTCCATTCAAAACTTTATTGTTCCCTTTATTTCATGAATATCCTTTATGCCTTTTGGGCTGACACTTTTCCTCTTCTCTGTGATATTCTTTAGGGTACAAATAAGTGGAGGAATTAGGAGGGTTTCCCATGGCTGCTCTTTGGATTCTGAAACACTTAGAGCCTTTATCTTTGAGAAAAGTTTGCTAACTTCAGTGAGCCTTTCTAGCACTGTTTCTAAAGGCTTAGAACAATCTCTCTCACCATACATTTTCCATTGACAAGCCAAGTTCATAGAGTGGGATTAATCTTTAATCTTTATAATTAATGTTTCAAGTAACCTGAAGATGTACTTTTAAATACTGCAAACTGCATCCCTTCCCTGGATGCCAGGGCAGGACTTTTTTTAGCTCACAATGCACATGTGTATGTCTGGCTTGCTGATGCTTTGCATGTTGATGTAAAAGCCATAATACTTCTCCAGTTTCTTACACAGGACTCATATTCTTCCCTTTTGCTACACGTACAGCTTCAAGGTCATTTGCTCCCAAAACTAATGTACAAAGCAGATACAATTCAAGAAAGTGGGAGGAGGCTTTGATTTCACAGGAGGCATAGTGGGCAGGCTGGATTCTTTAGGCAACAAAGTTGGCGGAAGCTTTCTGCATGGTCACTTCTTCATGGGGAGAACATCGGTAATTGCAATTCACGATCTCCTCTCTCTCCATATCATTAAAAGACAGTAAAGCACAAGCAAACAGCAATAGGGTGCTCCTAAAGTGCTGGCAACCAGAAAGTATCTGGAACTTGCATGTTGAAGACATGGCCCAGGAAATCCCACCAGAGGTGACCCCTATGGAGCAGCCTGAGTCCAAGCAGGATCTTTGCACTGAGCTAAGTCAATGCCCAATGGGATTTTCTGTTCTTTGAACCAGAGTTGTTAACAAATGCTAGAAAACAAGTAAAAATGTAACACTTTGTAGCTCAGTTTTTCAAGTGGATCTTTCTTTCTCCTAAGAGGAGGAAAGTTTGGCAAGAGAATAATATGTATTGTTTAGTCAGATTGCCTGATAAAGGCAATACAATTTAGAGATTTATATCTGGCTCCAAAGTCTCTGTCTAGGCACCTGTGAACACACTGTGTGACTTTTCAAAACTCAAATGCATACAAATCCTGTTAAGGCAGTGGAAGCAGCAGATACTCACCATCTTTTCCTGAAGGCTTTTTCCTGAAGGCAGAAAAGATTATCATCCTCATCAGTTTTAGGACCTTTTGTGGTGTGCACTGTAGCTCAAGATGGAAGAAAGAGAATTTCTTCCTAAAATTCCTAAGTGTAATAAATTTTTTTTTTGATCAGGACCATAGCTAATTTATGATTACAACTGCAAGGGCCACTGAAACATGCATAACTGTGCCTGAATGGTCTGATGTTTCATTTAACTCCACTGAGCTCAAGCTATAAGTTTGAAAATCCACAAATTTCCTGTATCTACAATTCAGTGCAGACTACATAATGATCAAGACATTCTATCAAATTTTCCCAGCACCAGAAGAGAGGAGATGAAATGAAGTGACCAGTCTAAGATAAAACTAGTTGGATCAGATATAGTTAACTTGAATTGCTTGTGAAGATCTATTTTAAACTTAAGATTAACAAGTTTGTATTGCTGTGGGCATCACACTATCAGACTGGTTAACGCCAGTTGCTCTCCCGGACATGCTCTCCAGATTAACCAGGCATGAAGTAACAGAAACTAAATATAGGTTTCTATTTTTGTTAGAAGGTGTTATCCTTAGGACGTAAAATTTCTCATTCCTCCTCTTAGTAGCATATATGGTTTTTATACAGTCACTTTCTTTAAAGCAGCTATAGACTGATCACTTGCAAGTATTTTAAATTGGCAAGTAAAAGTATCTGGAACCATCAAAGAGAATTTGGTGCAATTATTTTAGTAGTTCTCCTTGATGATGTTGAAGTCTTTCTAATGCTTTTAAGCATGTGGCATTTATAAAAATATGACTTAAATCACTGTTCATGCAAATGCTGTTAGCTGTCAGGGAGTGCTAGTCTGGGACAGATGTACCTTGGCTTCAGTCTCCACTATCAGCTTTTCTGGTTTGTTTGTGGTTTTTTTCTATCTCTCTTTGGACCTGAATTCTTTTCTAAGCAAACATTAGTGCATTTGTGTATAATTCAGAATATTCTGGAGTCTTTTTTATTTTGTTAGGTTGTGGGGGAAAAAAAAAAGGCTAACAAAAACCTTAAAATGTGTCCGTTTCTGTGGTGTTAGGAAACAAGAAAATTAATTGCTCCTTTTTAAATTTTTTTCCTCGGGGTTTTATTTAGGAGGCGGTAAGGAGAGAGGTCCTTTAAGCTTTAGCAGGAAATACCCTTGTTTCACCAGCTCCTGCAGTCTTGGCTCAGTAAGGCATCTTGTTACCAGTACCAGGTCACCATGCCCAAGAAATCTCACACCACTGGAAGGAGTCCCAAACACTGTTGTCCAAACCCTCCCCCAGCTCAGCTTTGTATCGTCCACACAAAGCAGCCCTAACATCAGCTTAACTGCCTCCAGATGATCCCCAGCTTGGGGAGACCCTTGGTACCAAGGAAAATCAGTTTGACAATTGCCATGGCACCTCTGTGGACCAAGGCGGTTGGGGTAGGTGAGCAAATGACTCTCAGTAATTAGAGAAATCCTTCAGCAGCTCTAATGACCAGGCCAGGACATGGAGGGGAGGCCAGGAAGAGGGTGAACACCCAGGTCAGAGGGCATAAAAGCCACCTAATTGCCTCCCCATTAAAGTGATGAGCAGTGCCACAGGTTTCTATAGCTATATGTTTGTGTTAATGCATTGAAACCTAAATTTTTTTATTGCATGGTAGTCCATATTTGCTGTTGTATTCGTAACTAGTCTGCTTGCAAATGAGTTGGGCAATTTCTTGCTCCCACTTGTGCTTAAAAAAAAGTGGTTCTGGGGGGGAAAACCAACTCCTGTGGGATAGAGATAATAATCTAATAAAGGATGGGAATTCAGAAATAGAGGTAAGTGGAAATCACTTCTATGTTAGTTGCTGTTATTTGTATTTTCTTGACATTTACATATTTGAGACGTATAGGGTCAGTATTCAAAATTTTTGCACCTGTGTAAGTATGTCTCCAAAACTGATGCATCCCACTTTTCTTCATTTGTATGTAGGCAAAGCTTAGAAATACTTTGTTTTACAAGGTATTAGTACAAATGTTGCCTGCAGAGCAAGAGTCTGACCCAGAAGGAAAGAATCCCATTTTCTCCAGAGGGATTTGAGTGAAGCCTAAAATGCATTTGTATTGAAAATAGTGGTGTGCAGATTTGTCCCAGTGTTTCTAAAAGTATCTCCTAAAGCCATCCAAGACACTATTTCATATCTAGTTCACTTGGGTGATATGAAATGCAAGAAAGGATTAATCAGGCTTCTAAGATACATGGCATAGAGTTCATTATTTACATGGTACACATGAAAAGTTCCAGTTTGATTAATACAGGTTTGAATTAAATTTGTATTGTATAAATGAACTTCTTGCTGGTGATCTGCATCTGATGAAGGACACCAAACTCCTTCCATGCTGGTTCATGCTTGCTCATAACCCTGTTACCAGGGCTTGTGGAGTGATGGACAGGTATGGCATAGACGTGACAAATTCTCTTTATCCACAGGAATATCTTGTCTTTCATTTCTTCTGCATAACCTAAAAATCCAGAAGGCACTTGAGTCTATGACTCACATTTGAAAATAAGTATATAAAGAGCACAGGTACATTTTTCAAGGAATATTTTCCCATTTTCATGGGTGATTCAGAGCTAAATAACCAAGGACTACAAGGCATGCTTTTACTGATGTGTAGAGTGGATGACCATAAGGCAACCATCAAGCTGGGGAACATGGGTCCTCTGCCTCAAGTCTCTTTCTTCAGAGGTTGTCAGATCTTCTGCTGAATGCCAGATCTTAAGCCCTAGTGCTGCTTGTCCCGGGCTCGAGACACCTGCTAGTGCAGCCCTGGATGTCACTTTTCTTTATTTCTGTTTCCCTTAAATCCCTCTTTATTTGGTGGGGGTGTGGAGCTCAGGAGAGGATAATCATTCCCCGAACTTCAGTTTCCCTGGATTTCAGTGGACTCCAATTCTTGTGGACCCTGGTGAGGTACCTATCTTTCTTCCAGGATTTGTACCTCTCCTTTTTCTCCTCCTGCATCTCCAAAACTGTAAAGAACAGATTTGCCCTCTCCTTTCTGCCCATGACTCAGCATGTGGTGGGGTACCTCAGGCTGGGCTTCTCTCCCATCCTCCCCTTGCAGCTGTTTGACACTGCATTGTATAGCTGCATGTTCCTTTGTCCGAGGAGAAGGAGCACTGTCCCAGATGCTAGGTACTCTCCTGAGCTAAAGGAGGAGAGACTCCTGCTTTCCTGTCTCTGTGCAGCCATTAACAGGAGGCAGGACAGAAACAGGGATGTCCCCTTGCTCAAATGAACATCTAGAGAGTAATGCTTATCTTCTGGCCAATTGCTATTTAATCATCCTATATAAAATGAGCAGCTCCAACAGGAAAAATTGCAAGTGGGATTTTTTCCTCCCTCCTACCCACAAGAATATATTATATCCTTAAAGTGAGAGCTTTCCTCCCCTGAAAAGTGTAAGGCACCATCAGTTCAAATCCTTATGGGCAGAGTAGCAGGGTGTAATCCCAGCTCCCAGACCCTACTGAACACTTTGCTCAAGTTCATGGTTAAAGACTGGGGTGTGGAAGTTTCCCTTTTTCTGAAGTCACTGCCTGGCTTGCCTTGTATTATAACAATCCCTGGCAAACTTTTCAGGCTTATTTGAAAAACTCAGTTCTGTGGCTGCCCCATTCTTGTGTTCTTTATACTGTAAAAGGATACATACCTATTCTGAGGAGAAATGCTTTAAAATGCCCCATTATCCCACCATACAGCTGGCATTTAGGGGCTGTGAGTAATGCCCTTGGGGACTGGGCGGCCCCTACCAGGCTGAGCACTTTGGAAATTTCCACTTGGTTTGCAAGAATCTTCGTCCCTGCCTTCGTCCAGCTCCCAGTTCTGGAGGCAAAGGTCAGAATACATGGCCAGAATATTTACTGGTGCAATGTCTGGGTTTTACAAGGTCTGTGCTGAGGACTCTCTTTCAATAAAGTATTGGCCCATTAAAAAATGTACACTTAGTATGGAAAACTTAGAAATTTGCCATCTCAGAGTATTTTGCTGCCTATGTAGGAGCATGATAAGACACATTGTTTACTTTTATGGTCAATAAAGTAAAGCCTGTTCTCAGTTGCAGGGCTCTTAAGTGGCTGTCCATTGCTAACATGAGACTTTAGACAGATTTTATCCTTCTGACGTTCAGTGGAACAAATATCCTGTAGTTTGCAGATAAGGATCACTCCAGGATCAGTTTCAGTTTGACACAGTTGTTTCAAAATTCACCTTGGGTATATTTTTCCCCTTCAACTTTATCTAAAAAACTAATCAGCCGGGCTAATGAATTAAAGGGGTCAGAGGAATCAATGGTCCTTATTTGTGTTAATTTAAATTAATACATACCTGTTTTATTGAATAAGGAGAGACCGCTCTGGCATTCATAAACAACTGATAGAGAATGAACATAATTCAGTAAAAATATTCTGGTTCTCTTGTTATAAATTAACATACACTGAAAATATAAGTATTTTTTAAATTAAAAAGACTTATCATGTGAAAGTGATCTCTGGACAGGTAAATGGTGCAATTGAAAGGAAGGATGATTGAATGGCTGAGGTCCTGCTGTTAGGCTTAGGAGGTCTGGACTCAGAGCTCCCTGAACCGACTCTGAATGGCTGTGGGAGCTCTTTGGATCTCTGGTGCTTCAATTTCCCATTCATGAATTTTCTTTCTTAGAGTAGTATGGTGAAAATGATTACCTGAGAAGCTAAGGACGTCAGATTTTCAGTTGTGCAATATGGTAAGAATAGAAGACCCATACAAAAGAAAAAAGGTCAGTCTCTTCTGAATGGAATAAAGAAATGTAGTGGGAAAACCGGAGAGGCTGACAGTGGTTTTTTGTTAAAATCCCTCTTGTTTTTCCATGACATGCTAAGCTAGCTCTGTAATATGGAAGGCTATAAGAAACCTTATTTGAAAGCACAAGGTCTGTTTCCAAAACTGTACAGTTCCTAATCATTCTTGAGACCTCTGAAAAATTGCACCGCATTCTTCTGGAAATTATTGTATGTATTTAAGGTAATGAACTTGTCTGACTGCAGGCTGCAGAGTCAAAAAGACTCATGACTATTCCTGTAATATTTGCTCAGAAAAAAAATACTCTGAATTTAGGTCCCACTCCTGCTGAAGCATACCTGCTTTTCATTGCAAGGACAGGAGATATCAGCTGGCAGGACTTTATAAGTCAGTGAGATGGCTCAGGTGGGAAACAAAACTTTTCTGAGCAAGTCCTTTTTATGCAGAAGTTACAGGTGTCTTACTTCCTCAGCCACTAGACAGAGAAAATGTTTGTTCCCCTCTTCCATGCAAAAATGAATGGCTTATATGGCAGGATGGAGATGCCCTTTTTGCAGCCCACAAAGAAGCATGGGGCTGGATGCGTAGACAGGGCCCTCTCATGCTCAGAGTTCAACCCTGTTAGGACAAAAAGCAGAAGCTAAATGCAGGTCTCTGCATCTCAGACAGCTGCAGACACCAACAGTGGAAGCAGATCCCCATTAAAGGTTTGAATGAAAGAGTTGTGTCATGATCAGTTTAGGAAAGAAACAAGCTTGGAGCAAGGTTCGCAAGCGTTGTGGCACCAGTTCAGCATTAACCAGCACCCAGTGTAACTCCTACAGTCAGAAGAAGATTGCCTGGTACAACACTGATTCCTGAAAGGCCACCTCTGTTTCCCAGAGGACCTCAGTGCTTACCTGCATGGGAGGAGCTTTTGAGCTAACAGTTGCAAAAAGGGAGGATTTTAAAACACCTCTTTGGGCCTTTTCTGCTTTGCTGACTTAGGTGGCTTTCCACTGGGTTACCAGTTTTGCCTATCTCTCTAGAAATGCTGCTCTATTTCCAACCTGTGTAAGCCAGGCAGGCTCCCTCCCAGGGCCATATATCAGAGGGCTAGAGGACAGATGTCTAAGATCCCTTGTGTATCCAGCCGTTTCTTAGTATTAATAACAATAGTTCAAAACTGAAGGCATTCAAATCTTTTCTGTCTATAGAGAAAGAAATGAAACAAATATTTAACTTGATTTAACAGCAGGGCAGGAGAGAATGTTCCACAGAGCTCCATGATGTTCCTACTGACTTTCTCTGTGCATCATGCTTTTGAATTTCTTCCCTCTTATTTGGTGAAAATGTGAGTACAAAATTCCTCAAGCTCTTTTTATCTCTGCAACAAGTTCTGGTTTTAGCAGGAGTCATTTTGGGGGTACTAGAGAAAGAAGAGGGAACATTGGACTCTGGGAACACATTTCCATAGGGTAATGTTATTGAGCTGCTTGATTTGTGCACAGCATTCTGCCTTGGGATTAAAGCTAGGAAGGTATTTGGAAAACTACCTGCTCACTCAAGTTATTTGGTTGAAGTGTGCTCACAAAGTACTAATTTGTGTTTATAACTGCTCTGTGCAGAATTTTGGCAGATGTTGTGCTGTTACTCTGAAATATGGCCCTTTATTCTCCTTAATGATCAAGAGCTGTTAATACCATGCTGTGTTTCTGATGTCTTTTTGTTGGTCAGTACTCTCTGCCCTCTTTGCTCCAGCAGAAACAGGAATGGAAGCAGTGGCAGCAGACCACTGCAACTCCCCCTTATCTGATGTTACAGGCTGGCAAAGTGAGAAGATGTCTGGGAGGAAGAGCCATTTTCTTTTAATCAAATATTAACTGGTAAGTCACTCCAGCCAATCTTTGCTCGGCAGCTGAGTGAAACTTGTGAGCAGACTTTTGAGCAGACCAGGCTTAGCTGAAACCAAGTGATAGAAAACTAATATTCTGGGCAAACCTACTGAAAAAATTAGGTAGATGGGAAACTGTGGAGAAAATGAGAGTATGCCTACTTATATTTATAGAAGTGTTCTCACCCTAAGTACCATAAAGCTCTTTAGAAACCTAGAAACACACACAGTGCCTGAGGACTGTTAGTTTTACCCCTGGAAATAGTGAGTGAATGAAAGAGGCCTTTCTAGTACCACACATGGTAGCGCTGCAGTGAAGAACAACCTATCTAGTAGCCGGTTATGTTGGCCAAATACAACTACCAAGTACCAGCTTGGCACAGTGTTGATACTAGGGCAGCTATTTTTACTGAGGGTGATATAGCACCTGTAGCTAGTAGATGTTGTCAAAACACTGACAATGTCTTCGTCACCACAATACCCCTTAAAATGGAGAAGTGCACAGATGCAGTACAGAAACAAAGCCCTCATTTAAACTCATTTTTTTCCCAGGGGAAAAAAATGCAAAGCTACTCAACTTTGGTTTTTTTTCCTCACAATAAACACTAATTGTTAATATGATAAAAAAAAGATATCTCCAGTTTAGTAGTCATACAAGCTAGGTATTCTGACAAAGGTCACCAAAAGATGCATATCATTTAAGGAAATAGGGTCAAAGTTTTGGATTTGCAATGATATTGGAAGTAAAGCAAGCAAAATCCAGATTAAGGTACATCATAGTAAGCGTCCAAGTTGACCTGCTGGAAAAAGTAATTACTGTAAGTTTTCTGTTTAAAGCTGATATATATTCTCTACCTCTGATTCATGGGTGACAGGGTATACAAACCTGGTCACCTTTTAACACCAGGAAGACTTTTTATGGATCTGCAATTGTAGCTTTCTTGGAAGAAGCCCTCTGTGACCTCAGATTGCCAGACTTTCTGCAACTATGTGCTACAGAGTTTAAATGAGGACCTGAAGTAAACAAATACCAAACATTTGTTAGAAGTGATTAAATGTTCTCAGAACACCAGATTTTCAAAAAAATGCAGCTGTGTATAATTTTTTATAGCTGTCTTCAAAAGAGAACTTACTCTACAGCCACAGAGGTGTATCGTTAATGAACAGCAAATTAATCACAACATTCTTCTGATAATGTGCTTGGCTTCAACGTACATAAGCATTACTTTCAGCAAAGAATTTGCTAATGAGTTTCCTGCCACAGGAGGACATACTTAACAGAAAAAAACTGAGCGATGCACTGAGAGAACTATGTGAGGGTATAATGCTTCTAAATTATCAGAGCTATTCAAATGCAGTCCTCAGAGCAGCTCCAGTGTGAGCTGTCTCTTCTATATGTAAAAAACCCCGCTGCTTTATATGATTTTTATCTACTTTAACACACTATTTTGGATCAGAGGAGTGTTTTCAAACAAATGTCTCTGCTCGTGATTACCATGTTTTGGTTCCTGTCATGGAACAGTTTTTGAAACATGAACTGGATTCCTTTTGCATGAAACTAAAGGGGAAAATGCTCTCTAGTAGTGTAGCTAATGCATTGCAACCACAAACAGGTCTTCAGTCTGTGGGACTGGACTAGATCTGCTCTGGAGAAAAAAGCGAAACAAAACCCTGTGACAGGTGCTGTGTGGATATTGGGTTCTCAGACTCTTTCTTTTCATAAATCTTCTCCTACTGATCCACAAAATTAAATAATGCAGATGGAGGTTGTATCATCAATTCTTGCTGAACCAACCTAACAAAGCTGCTGTTTGGTTTTGTGTGTCGCTTTACAAGTTTTCTTCTAATCCAGTCATGTTCTAGTCCATTCTTATGTTTAATCAACAGACTTGCTTAATGAAGTGCAAACGATAACATTTGGCAATCCACTGAAGTAAAAAAGGTTGCAAAGGTGCCACTGCAGACTACTTGAAATGCCATGAAGTTCATACATGCAGCCTTACTTGACCTTGGCTGAATTATTAGTGCAAGTAGGAATAACATTTTTAGTACTGAACCCCTGCTGAGTTCTCCAGACTGTAAAGCATGTACCTTGTATGTATAGGTAAGCTGGTACAGGTAGCTCCTAGCAGTACTACTTTTAGGGGGGAGAAATGGAGTTGACCCGAAGAAGAGACTCAAGCTAAGAGATTGGAGATGGATTAGATTGGAGATGGATTTTAATGCATAATCAATGGACCAAGAAGCAGCATTCATAAAAGACTAAAGCTGTTTGGTTACAAGAGTTCTGTAATCACTTTCTGTATTAGTTCCTAATGTGTGGGTCAACCCTTTTGTCTACTGAAGCTGTTAAAAATAATCCACCTGGCATCACAAGGACAGAGCCAGAGCCCATTAGAAATGAGCAGTTCCCTGACAGGCAAATACCATCACATGCATAAACTCTAATGAACTCACCACTGCCTTGGTGCTAATGTATAAATCTCTATATTAGATTTGTATGTCTCTGTATGTAAATGAAAGTGAAACCTATGTATATTTTGGTGGTAGTAGTACCATGATAATATTTTAGAAAAATCCTAAATGTGTGTATGTCTTCACAACAAAAATTCTTCATATTTTTTATAGGATGGGTTTTGGCTACTACCACTCTGTGATGTATTTATATGCCTTAGATAACAGCCTAGGTTTTCAAACTGCAGATGGAGGTGAAACAAGTGTCTCTTTTTGAGTTAATTTCACTTGCGAGCCATCTCAGTAGTGCTACTAATGAATTTCTGTCTCTATGTATATGATATTTCTGAATGTCTATCACCAGGGTACCCAAATGTCATTATAAATTTAATGAACAGCTGCTGCCCATTAAAAGTAAGTGTAACTTCCATTGCTTAAATTAAACTAGTTTAAAGTAAAATGAGCATTTAGGTTAGGCAGGTGTTGCTGCTATTTATATCCAAAAGTTGAATTTCTCCTAGACTGAGGGCTAGTTTCAAATTGCATTTTTTTCTGCCACTGTTATTTTGCCAGGAAAAAGGCTCCATAAATTAGTATCTAAACTACATCTCAGCTCTGGTCATCTCTAAAATATAAGTAATCATGGCAGAGGATTGAATGATATTAGATGAGGAACTTCTAGCATTTGCTTTTTATATTGCCAGTTGAAGATACTATGCTGAGGTTAATTGGGCCATTTAATCGTGTTCTGCCACTTTGTCTTTCCTTAAAGGATTCAGTAAGATTGCTTGCTAAAATTCCTATTATCTCTGTAACAAATCTTGGTTTTACTACTGCTGATCTAAGAGCAGAGAAAAAAGATTGGGGCAGTTTCATAATAGAATTAATTAGTGTCTTTGATGCTCTTTTGAATACTCAATTACCAGAGTTCACAGGGATGTCCAGAACCAAACTTGGTCAGGGCAAACATACCAGGACAGTTGTAAACTCTCTGCCAGGTAACAAATAGCAGCAAAAAGGGCCAGGTTCAGTATGTCTAGGCTTGCTCTTCGCAAGTGGCTGAGCAAGGTTCAGTCCCAAATCACAGAGCAGTGCCCTGTGCAGGCAGATCATCCTCCTGCTAGCTCTCTCTAATTGTAGGAAATCTGTTTATTAAGGTGCAGAAGATGGAAATAATTGGAGGGAAATATGCTTCTGCATATCATACATGCACAAATATTGATAGCATCTGCAAGTCAAGAGGAAATGATGTTGTAAATAAGCCATTTAGCATCCTTCCTCTTCACCAATGAGTATCTCTTATCACCCCACTTTAGATGTCTACCCCGCCCTCTCCTCAGCTTAGCTCTTCAAAGAGCAGCTCTGTGAAGGTCTTTTTGCCTGTCTCGGGTCCTCAGGGAGCTTTTTCAATCCAGCTGTGAGCTACTACTCTGTAGTGATTCAGCTGACTGAAGAGGCTGAGAAAGCAGGACTTGATAGTAGAATTTACTGAGTGATGCTTTCCATCCCACCATCTCTCATCCAAAGGGTTTCCTGCAGCGTTTCCTCACAGAGGGTTTGCCAGCCTGGGGAGCAGCAGTCAGGGATCAGCTCGGCCATTCAGAAAGGAATGGAAGAAAAGGGACGGTGAAGACAGAGCCCACAAACCCCTTTGTTCTTGTGGTAACTTCCTAAATGTTGCTGGAGGACATGCTAGCCTGTGCCCATGCCCAAGAGATGCCTGATGTCTGGGTGCTGGCTGCCCCAGCTGCCCTGCTCCCTGGCTGGGGCACTGCGATGGTTGAGGGCTGCCCTGCCCTGCCCTGCCCTGCCCTGCCCTGCCCTGCCCTGCCCTGCCATGCCTGTGGGCAACCCCTGAAGTCCCCAGCCCTGAGCAGACCCTGGCTTACTGGGAACTGTGTGAAAGACCCCACTCTGTGTGCCTGCAAACATTTCCAAGTGTTTTTATATGCATAATGTTAATTATCAGATACCTCAGAAGACTTTTGACACATCTGGCTGAGCAGATCCTTGAACAAATTTCAATGGAGAGTAAATGTTTCATTGTCTAGCGACACTGGTTGGAGCCCACATGTTTTGACTGCACACCTGCTTTAGGACACTTAGCAGATGTCAGGTGGAAGAGCTCTTTTAGATCGTCACTGGCCGAGGCTATCCCAGGTGACAGCAGATCCAGCAGAGAGGTCCTCTGCAGTTTTCCAACAAGAAGGCATCCATTGAATTCACCATCTTATTCAGATGGTGGAAATGTAATCCTCCTCTTCAACAGTGCTAGTCTCCCTTGGATTTCTTCTGCTCTGGGTATTGCGCTATTGCTGGCCTCATTAATACACTTATTTCCTCCTGCAGTTTGCTACTTTTATTTTGAGGAGAAATTAATGCACTAGGTTTCTTTATTAGCCTGGAGAACTACTTGAGTAGCAAAAGCAACAGGATGCTTTTGTAATTTTTTAGTTTGCTGGGTAATTATCTTCTCATGCCTATGAATTTTAAACTTGCCCTTTACTGTATTGCAAGGGAGAAATGGTGGCTCTGTGAGATGGCGCCTGACATCTGACTGTGGTGCAATAAAACAGGTGCAGGTCTCAGGAGGGCAGTAAAGAGTTCATGTACCACCCCGCCTGAAATAAAAAAGGGAAAAATTCAGTGTCCAGGAGGTCTTTTGCAGCCCTGTGTTATTTTCATGTTGTTCTTTGCTGGATTTAGAGGAACACCTCAAAGGATAACATCCAAAACACAGGTAAGAAGGTTTCAGACCATACCACATCCTGTATGTCAGCCATTGTGTCAGTCACTCTCTCACAAATTTTCTCTTTTAATTGTAAGTAATTCAGTAACAGCTGGGTTTGATTCATCCTTTATAAGTAACTTGAAGTGAAGAAGGAAAACAACTGAATGATCAACAACAGCAGTCAAGCACCAGCAGCATGCATCTTGTATTTTAATCCCAGCAGAGGGGCAACAGAGGACTAGAAGCAGAAGTTAATTTACCATATCCAAACATCCTTCTGTAACATGAGAAAAAAAGCAAATCTTTTACACATCCTGAAGCTACTAAAAATGTCTGAAAGCAATAATTTTGAGGCATATTGTTGATGAATGGGACAGTTTGATACAAGAAAAAGCCATGCTGAGAGAAGGCCTTGAGGTGCTGTTGTGTGGCTTGGAATGCAGGATTTGGAGGGTTTGCCCCAGTTGTTTGGAAAAACTGAGTCCAGAGTTTCTAACACTCTTTAAAAGATTTAAAGCAACGTAAAACCCTTTTTTTAAATTTCCTCTTTTGGTGGCTAACATTGCAAAAATGGGTCTTTTCAGAAGGTTTCATTTGTAACCTCCTTATTCTGGATGAAGACCTATTCCATCAGCTTGATGAATTCTGAATACGAAGACCCTGAGCTCTATTCTAGATGCCATGTGCAACAGCAGTGACTTTTAAAATCATGTATGCATTCATTGAATCATAAAAACCTTGGTTGGAAGGGACTTAGATCATCTAGTTCCAACCTCCCTGCCGTGGTCAGGGACACCTTCCACTAGACCAGGTTGCTCAATGCCCCACCCAACCCGGCCTTGAACACTTCCAAGGCTGGGAAAACCACAGTGGCCCACATGATGCATACATGTACATTACAGTTCATAAGTCACACTACTTCAGTGGAAGTAGTCATGCAAATACATATCCTCTCCAGCCACTGAACTCAGTGTCAGCATGACCTTGTCAACATTAATGCAACATCAAAGTAGAAGATCCCAATGCCAGTTTCAAAACTACTGTGTACATATATATACATATACAAAACAAAAAGGATTTAATGAAAATGATAAGTAGCTCTGTTCACTCCCTCCCCAACAGACTCACTCTATGCTTCTAGCAAACATCTGGTTAATTAGTAGACTAAAGAGAGGTAAAATTCTGTACAGAATCACCTCTTCCATGAGAAACAGGTTAAAGGACTACAGTTTGAAGACAACTAACAGATGGACAGAACAATTTTTTTTTTTACTTTCCTCATAGCAATAGGATTTTCTTAATTACAAATATCTAATTATGAACAAAATGCTGGCCTAAGCATGGCTTCACCAAGGACAAATCCTGCCTGAGCAACCTAGTGACCTTCAATGATGGAGTGATTACAGTAGTGGACAAGGGAAGAACTATAGTTGTCATCTATCTGGACTTTTGTAAGGCATTTGATGTGGTCCCCAAAACATCCTTCTCCTTAAATTGAAGAGAGATGGATTTGTAAATTGGACTGCTTGTTGGACTAGGAACTGGTTAGATGGTCACCAGCTGGTAGTGGTCAATGACTCAATGTCCAGATGGACACCAGTGACAAATGACATCCCTCAGGGGTCTTCATTGGGAACAGCAAGGTTTAGTATCTTCATCAGTGACACAGACAGTGGGATCGAGTGCACCCTCAGCGAGTGCACAGGTCACACCAAGCTGAATGCTGCGGTCAACACGCCTGAATGACGGGATACCATCCAGAGGGGTCTGGATAAGCTTGAGAAGAGGGCTCACAGGAAACTCATGAGGTTTAGCAAGGCCAATTGCAAGGTGCTGCACCTGGGTCAGGGCAACCTTTGGTATAACACAGGTTGGGGGATGAAGGGATTACAAGAAGACCTGTGGAGAAGGACTTGGGGACACTGGAGGAGGAAAAGCTGGACATGAGTCGGCAATGTGCTCTCACATCCCAGAAAGCCAATTATGTCCTGGGCTGCATCAAAATAAGGATGGGCTTCAGGTTGAGGGAGATGATTGTCTACTTTGCCCTTGTGCCTGTTTAAATTACTGTGTCCAGCTTAGGGGTCTTCAGCACAGGAAAGACATAGACCTGATGGAGTGGGACCAGAGGAGGACCATGAAGATGATCAGAGGGATGAAGCACCTTTCCTGTAAGAGAATGGGGACAGTTCAGCTTGGAGAAGGGAAGGCTCTAGGGAAGTCTTATTGTAGCTGTTAAATATTTAAAGGGGGCCTATAAGAAAAATAGGGACAAACTTTTTAGTAGGACCTTTTCATATAGGACAAGGGGTAATGGGTTTAATCTAAAAGAAGGTATATTTAAACCAGATTGAGAAGAATTATTTTACAATGAGACTGGTGAGCCACTGAAAGAGATTGCCCAGACAGGTGGCAGATGCCCAATCACTGGAAACATTCAAGACCAGGTTGGCCAACCCTGTCCAACCCAAAGTATTCTATGAATCTATGATTCAAAGACTTCTGGGCAGCCAATTGAATCCTGTTTAGTAGCAACCTTGAGGTGTTACAGGTAAGCGTACGGTACTTCAGCTCTTCAAAGACATTTTGCTGCCTCATAATGTAATTGATCTTGTTTAACTCCAGAAAGGTTTGAAAAATATGGTAATATTTTTCACATTGCAGCAGCTGCAGTGGTGTGAAACATTAATCAGTTCCGCATGATTTTTAATTAATGGCCTTCAGTCTCTACAAGTGTACAGTGGGAGTAGTTTTCATTTGTGCTCTACTACTGTATTTGTGTTCCTTTAAGAAAACATAGACATGAAAATTTGAAAATAACATGAAAATTTGGCTATTAAATTTTGAAGCAAAACTACAGTTCACTCTGTGGATCTGCAAAACCCTTAGTCAGGGAAGTGACATTCAGAAATTCATGTCTCAATCTTGATTCCTCAGGCATACCATTTCAGAAAAGTTAGTCATTTAAAGAGCATAAGAACTCTCCACATCCCTCCCAAAAAAAGTAGAATTGGGACAGTAGAGACGTCTTCACCAAGCAGAGCAAAAGCTGTTAAAACAGCAGCTATCTGCTTAAAAAAAAAGCAATACAGTAGAATTATGAGTGCATGCAAATTACTTCTTGCTGAGGACACAAGTTACTGGAAAATACTTTTTAAGGGATATTATGCTTTATCTTGGACTTGTGTGTTGCTGCAATTAGGTAGTTTGCTCTTTACCTTGGAAGCAGGAGGTGTCTGGACAGTATTATTAGAGCTAGTTGTATTCTCAGGGCCCTGCTACACAGTCAGCAGGAATAATTTTACCATTCTCATTTATGAGCCTTCGGAGCCATAAACACCTCCCAGCCTTCCGTGAGGAGCTCTGTAACTGAATAAGCAGTAAGTTCATTAGCAGTCTGGTTGCAGAGAAGATGCAGGACCAAGTGTACTCCTACAAAAATCTGTATGCCTTCTGTGTACTAGCTGGTGCAGCCTTCTAATGAGGACTGACAGCAAACTCCTGCTTCAACACTACCATGTGAAAAATTCAAGGAAGGCAGGTGGAGAACAGATAAGCAGAATCAACCAACGTTTTTCTTCCCCTTTAAACTTATGTATATAACTAACCCTTTGTCCTTTAGTAACTGGTTCACACCCAGTTCTTGCTGGCAGTATTTAAAACTGGCACAAGATAATGCTTGGATTTCAGCTTCTGTGAGATGTTTCTTTCCATGTGGATGGAGACTGACATTACAAATTCCATGACCATAGCTGGCCCCAAATCTGATAGTCTCAGCTGGAGCCCGGAGCTGTACCAAACCTCTCAGCTCAGAGGTGGCTCTTTCTGCATCAGGGTTGGTGGGATCTGGTGGGTCTGTTATACAGGAGCTGGTGGGTCTCCTATACAGGAGCTGACCCTGATGTCAATATTCAGAGGTTAAGTGCAGGATGCTGGTCGTCTCTATCATTTCCCTACGAGTGTCAAATTTCCTTGAAATTATGAAAACTGTGTTAGAGGATTGAGTGTCTTGCATCTTCAGCTCTGCAGAATTTTCTGCTGCTTGGCTGGGGGATGGTGTGAGGAACTGTCATATGTGACAGGTTGATTGTAATCTATTGATTTTTACATGTATGAGACCCCCACAAGTGGGTGGTGGGAGTGAGTAGTGCATGGAGCTTTTTATCAAACTTCTTGCGAGGCAGAGAACTCGTGATTTTAAATGCACACCTTTTTCATATTCATTGTGTAAATCTGACATGGCCCAATTCTATGGGAACATTAGTGGGAAACACACACCTTCACTGAGTAAATATGCAGCTGGCTTCCTTGCAAGTATCATCTTTCTTTCTTTCTTCATTCACACATTCATTAACACCTTGTTAGACCATGAAGAAGGATTCCTCAGCAGCAGGGATGAAGGGACAAGACAATTATTCCTCTTGTTCTAATGGTCATATACAGTTGAATGATTTTCAAGTCTAGTTGTTTAAATCCAGATTGCCTCTCCACACAAAGTCTCTTGAAGGAAAGAGATAGGAAGAATTGCATCATGAAAGGAAGAATTCCCAGTTTTACAGTTGGAACAGAGACACACTGAGGCCACACATGCTCTCCATGGACCTCTAAAGAATGGTTCCTCTATTGGCCAGCAGCTATCAGAGCTCCCTGCAGTGTCTGTGCTGTGTCAAGTGGTGTCAGCAAATGTCACTGGACAGTAAAATATTATTATATATTGTGCTAGACTGTTAAAACTGTCCCTATTGCAGCCCAGGCTAGCTGGCACTCTTCCATACAATTTCCAAGAAATCTGAAGGCCAGTACAAGCTGGGGACTATTGCCTATATACAGTTTGTCTTGGAGGCGGAGTTGAACACCATGCCCACAATCTGTCTGGTGATGGAGAAATGGCATAACTCTAGTGTAAACCTAGCTGGCTGTAGAGCAGTACATCTCTCAGTCTCTATTAGAAGACGAGTGGTAAAACTTTAAGATGTGCTCTGCTCCTGGCATAATAAACTGTGTTCCTGTTTCTGAAGAAGTAGTGGTTTGGTTTTGGGAAGAGTGGTTGAAGTGCTGAGCTTGTCACTGGGAACAGCTGTCCAGAGGGTACCTGTGGATGAGAAATGGGCACTGTAATCCTAAACATAAGAGAAAATTGGAAGAATTCCTTCAGGATAAAGACAAAGGCTGGTACCAGAGAGGGTGAGAAGGAGATCAGAAAGAGGCTGAAAGTGCAGGGACATCTGGCTTTGCTGAAACAGCAAGCACACTACCACTTGTGATTAGCTCATCAGCTGAGTCATCTGCATGACCCACAGGGACCGAGGAGTGCATGTGAGGCTACCGTTCTCCTCAAGAGTTTTCCACACTGGTGTTGGCACAGGCAGACCTTGATCCTAGGCAGCACAGCACTTGCAAGGCATTAAGGAACACAGCTAGACCCTTGCTTAGAATGTTTAGAGTCTCATTTAGAATCTTACACAGAGTATAAATGATACATGACTCCCTAAATTCTTATTAAGAGATAAATCATCAGGTGACTGAGACCACTTTGGAATAATAGAATAGGAGCTGAATCAACAAATAAAATATGTCTAGAACAGAGGACATGAATTTATGCATCCAGCCAGTAACTAGATCTCTGTTCCTTACCCACTCATTAGTCTCTTTTCAGCAGAAGTTTCACACTAAAAGAGATTACTGTTTTAAACACAGTATCAACAAGAAAAATACAAGCTTAAGCTTTGTTCTCAAGCTGAAGCATGTGCAATCAGGATGGAATGCAGGGTAAGGCAATACGCTGGGGAATGCAATGTCTTATTAAGGTATTTGTGAGTGAAATACTTCCACAATCTGCACACATTCACCCAGCGTAAAATAATTGTTACATCCTGAAAGTAAATCAGCACAATGAGATAGGGAAGCTGAGTACCAAGCTGTTTATGCCCCTTCTTGATGTAAGATTTTGGGAGTCCAACAGCTGTTGGAAGAGATAACTCCCTGATTGCTTTTAATCTTCACAGCTAAGGCTGATTTCCATCTCACCTTCTAACACAAAGTTTCATGCTGCATTGCTAAAAGAGTTTTCAAGGTTTATGTACAGGAAACTGATGTGTTTGCATTTTGTCTCCCCACCCCAATGTCTCTTTTCAGGGGGAAAAAACAGCTGCAGTATTAACAGAGTAGTTATAGAGACTGCAGACATAGCATGATCTCCAAAGTTTAGGTTAGCACCATCATCAGAGTCATGGGATGTGAAAAGAGTAGGGGAAAGGCATTACAGATGCAAGGTAGTGCAACAGAAGAAGGTATTTTTGTCAGTGGCTAAAGCTATATTGTTTCTTTTCCTAGTAAATTAGTCCAGTTCTTCTTTATTTTTTGGGGTTTTTTAAGTTATGAAATTCTTTGATTCTGATCTCCAAGTGCCATGCGTGATTTTTAGTATTTTTTTCCCCAAAGCAGGAATGAAAAGGAGGTAATTATCTTGAGCTCCTGTTCTTTACTAAAATAATGCAGCTTCTTCAAGGAGCTTTTTGGATACTAAATCTGTGGGTCTTACCTTCTAACTTACTTACTTGCCAGAAAGGATGAAGAAATTTGTCTAGAATATGGTGAATACTTTTGGGTGATGGTTAAAGCAAAGGATTTCCTATATCTTTCACATTTAGATTACTTCAAGTCTTCCAGCCTGAATCCTGAGATTACATGTATAGTTTTCCAGGTCTTTATGGGACCTCAGAAGACTGCTGCACAGCTGAACTGATAAGGTAAGCTGAAGTTTATAGGAGACAAGGGCTCTGCTCTTGAACCTGGAGGACAAAGCCCACTTGCTTTAAGTCCTAGTTTAGCGGGACGAGAGTTTGCAAATCAAATTGGCTCCTGCCCTTGTTGACCCTGATATTATGTTGATTTGCAGTGTATGAAACCCTCTTATAAACAAGAGCAGATATCATACATTATGTTAAATCCAATGTTTTCCTGAAAAGTTGGAGAACAGGAGATAATCAGGATTTCTTCTATTTCTCATTTAGGAAGAAAAGTCCTTTTTTGCCTTTAATTCTCCTTCAATGTCCTTTCAGTTTTAATCAATAAATAAGAGTTGTTGAAAATAAGAAAAATTAAAGAGAATTCTGGTTTGTTTTGATTTTGGATATTTTTATTTTGTTTATTTTATCCAATTTCCCTCTTGTATTTCTTTGTGCATGTGACCTCTACTTTTACCTTGATCTTCAAACCTTTCACCCTCCTTTGCAATTCTGCAAGGCTCTAAACAAACCTGCTGGTGTAAAATGGATGTGGTTTCCATGCATTCTGAGTCTTGTAATTAGGACTTCAAATGCTATTCTTTTAAAGTAAGTAAATCAAATCTGATCCAGGTTGGTTGCAATCACACCTTTCTATCTTCTAGTAGTTGTCCACAAAGCAGCGTTAAATGCTCCTTATTTCCTTCCTGACATGAGAATGTCTCAGCACAAAAATGTCTGACATTATAATTAGTTCTTTTGTTGACAGCTTCAATGGAAAGAGGCAAGTCAGAAAGAAGGAGAGACCAGACTGTCTTAGCAGCAGTGATCTGCTTATTAATTGGATCCATGGCTAGCCCAGGGCTTTCCAGACAAGGCAAATTAGGGCCTTTGCTCAGATGTACTGAAGATTTAGGTGTCCATGTGGTATCTTGTATTCAAGGGCAGCACACCTGATAGTCAACACTGCCCAGACCTGGTTTCTTTACAAAATGAAGAGAAATGGGAGCTGGATTCAGGCTGCCCTCTACAGCTATGTAATATAAGAGTTTAGCACGAATTGGAGAGCTTACCATGGCCATGCAGCAACAGGGCTCCCTATGCAGTCATGGGGCTTCCTAGGCAGCCATGACAGTGATCAGGAAGGTCAAAATAAGGAAATGGTGGTGCGTCTGACAGCCCAGACTGTCACCAAGCTGGATGTCACATGGCCTACATCACCCTGAAATGGAGCCTGCCTCTTGCCAGCAACTGAGACACTCTGATTCAGGTCCTTGCTGGTGCTGTGCTTGGCTTCAAATGCCTCTTGCCAGAGGACAAGTAGTGTCCTGCATCTGCCTCAGTGAAGAGGGTGTTTGCTGAAGGTCACCTTGTCCTTCAGTGTAAATTTAATTTAAGTTAATAACTTCAGCCTTTTGGCCATCTCCGCAAAGCTTGTCAACTGTGTGTTCTGAATAATTCTGCCAACCCAGGAAACTACATCCAAGTGATATAACACTGAATGTTGGGCAGCCCTAAATAACATAGAGAAAAGGTCTCTTTTCCTAGGAAGTTATTAATCCAATTCACTGTTAATCCCATTTCCACAGGGTCCAAATCTGTTGCTTCATCTTTGCAATTTCAATATAAGTGACATTAATAGAAGTCAGGAATGAAAGCATTTCCCTTAAAGCATCCTAAAATCCATCTTTTTTCACTCTGTACACAAACACTGTTATTGCCCACGTTTGTGTATGATTGTGGAGTATTACAGATGAGGGGGTGTGGGTGTCATTCTTTGTCTAATGTCACTCTCTGGAGAGCTTGATTTTTATCTCTTTTCATGCCTCCTGATTTATCAAGATAAAGATGGCATCAGCTGTTTAAAATGGCTCAAAACCACTGGTCTTTGTCAAAAAGTGAGTCATTCACAGCTAAAAGGAGTAAGATTAACGTTTCAAATTCTTGCTCCAAACAATAAACAGGCACAATAGCAATACTGATTTTTCTGTTCGGTGTTTTTGCTCTCTGTTTTTTGCTTTATTTCAACCTGCACAGCTTGGGCCTGATTAAGGAGTATATTGAGCATTCACAACACTGACCAAAGCCTGTGCAATTTATGGAAATCAGTGTGTCTTCAATGCTGTTAAAGGAATTCAACAGGATATGCGGAAAAATCTCTTTTCTTTGCATAAGATCCAGCTGAAGATTTTGACTCCCCACTTGAGACAAGTCTTTAACAGCTGTACTTCATGTCATGGATGCTTGTTTTTATGCAGTAAGTTTGGTTTGGGGTTCTGTATCTAACACTGACATGCTATAAACAACCTCTGTGCTATGCTGAAATCTTGTTTCCCAGGTCCAGTTAAAGCTTCAGTGAGAAAGAATGTGGGTCTGGTTACGTCCCAGCCTTGCAAGATTAGAAATATTTCTCAGCACATTTTGGGGCAGAGGCTCTTAACAGCTCAGTCTTTTCAGTCTTCGCGATGGTCTCTGCCTAAGTCCGCAACAGGATAAAATATACAGGAAAAGTCCCAACATGAGTTTAAAAGTCTCTTTCAAGATGTTTGTGGCTGTGTGACACTGTTGTGAGGCAGTGAGTGCCCACCCTCCTGGCTGCCCCTGTGTGTGCAGGATCTTGTGGGGCATTTTACAGTATACTCCCTCAGCTAAGGTTATATCTGCCCTGGTGAAGCTGTTTCCCACCAGGAGTTTTTATAGCTTTCCTAGACCAGGCTCAGAAAGTTGATTTCAATTTTATAAACAGCAATAATTTCAGATGGATTTTTTATGTTTACAACAGAGAATCAAAGTTCATTAATGATACACAATAACCTTTTTTTTTTAATGGCAAAACAGTAGAATAATTTGAATGAGATATTCAGTGTCCATTTTGTATTTTCTAACATATTGAAATAAAGTTAAAAATCTGTTAATTCTGATTTAATTGCCAAGCTTTAAGTTGGCTTCAGAATGATATACTGAGTCTGTGTGTTGGAGGATTCATTGACAAACAGGCTTTAAATGTCCTTTCTAAATTTAGAGGTTTATAAAATACATATTATTTTTTTAAAATTCTTTGGGAATTTAAGACAAAAAACCCTGTATATTTGACTGAATAACTTGTTCACCTAAAAAGTTCAGCTAGCTCTGTACTATCTGGTCTAACGCATTCACCACAGTTAGTTTTTTGAATCATATCCAGTATTTTTTAACGAGTGATAGATCAAGTCCTAAGATTTGAATGCAAACCTACACCTCATGTCTTTAAAGGTTCTTATCTGGATGAGGTTTGGTGTTACTACCATCAAACTCCACCGTGAAATCAAGCTGTTACTGAACACAGAGTTCAATTGAACATCTCAACAGATTTTCAATGGTACATCTGTATGAACAGAGTTAAGCCAAAATTGGCTGTGCTGGACTCTGCTAGTTCTAAAGAAAACTTGTAGCAGGAAAATCCCTATTGTGTACTGCACCAGTTGATAGTGTATAGAAAGATCAATGTATCCTTGGGCTCTTAACAGCTTCTCTTGTCAAGAGACTCCTAGTACTTAAATGCCTTTAGCCTTCACTATAGCCCTTACATTTTCTCTGCTATGATGTATATGTGATAAAGATATTTAGGATAAGGTAGGATCTCAAGATTTGCTCCTTCTGTGATAGGTGAGTAGGGAAAGAGAAGGATGAAATTTGACTACCAAGACAGATAAAATATTTTTGAGTAAAATTGCTAGCTAGAAAACTGACTCAGTTTACTCATTTAGGCAGCTTCAAGTTATGGAGGAGGAGCAATGAGTTTCAATCTCCAAGCTGACAGACTCTGACTCTTATGAAGTCTTTCAAGAGTGGACGGTGGGACACTCAGGTTAGACCAGTGTGTTTTGACAACTAGATCTCTTAATGGAAGGTGCAAGAGGTCCAGGGATGGCAGCCCTGGACAGCAGCAAGCTTGGATCAATAAACATCAATCCTAGATTAATTCTAATTCCTTAACTCCACTCTGCATTTTGTATTTACCAAACTTCTCATATGCAGTTACTTTAGGCACCAGCCTCACCTTTGCTGCCCGTCTGTAAAAGACATACAGATTATATTATTACTGATTCCTCTCCAAATGCCAGCTAGGATAATGCTGCCAACACCCAGGTCTGATCACCACCAGGCTCTGTGCTCCTTGGATTTGGACAAGAAGTTTACAGACAATACCAGAATTTGAATCACACTGCAGATCTATGGGGCTCATCATCCTTCCCTGATGATAACCAACACTGGGAAAAGTATACAGAAGGGACAGGACTATCACGTCCTCCAAGACCTCTTCTGAAATCTGAGACTCAAGTATTTCCTGAACCACGTTGTTTAAATACAGTGGGTTCCTCTTTTATTATCCATAAGTCTATCTTGTGTGGAAATAGAGCCTAAAGTCTGGAGACTGTGTCTGTCTTTTGACTCGGCATCAGGAGCAGCCTGCAGGTCATTCTCACAGTCAATGAATTCAAAAGCACCTGGCCATACAACTCCCACGGAAGTGAATGGCTCTGTCCGTGGTACCCAGAGCAGTGATCTGCCTGCCACACACCAGCACTTGGAGCTGCCTTGAAGCCTGCCCAAGAGCACGGCATGTTTGGGAATATGGGACCTCTTGCGATGCCGGAGTCCATTGGTGTCTTCTGGTTGCACAGGAAGACAGATTTGCAAAATTTCAACTGGTTTTCCATGTTTTCCTGGGGCAGCCATTAACACACTAATTCAGAAATGTCACTAAATACTGGGTTCACAAGTGTCTCATCCTAAATGTACCCTCTGCAAAGGAAAGAAGTTGATATTACCTTTTCTACCTGCAGTGCTTTGGAGAGAGAGAACACTATTGGAAAGGCACGCAGCTGTTTCAGTGACAGGCAGGGAAAGAATGGAAATCCTACATCTGAAGCCAAATTAAAAAGGTACCAGATTGAATCCCAGCAGCATTACAGATGCATTTGTGGCACTAATTTATTTACCTCCTAAAGGACTTAAACTCTTTTACTATCTCATTTAGAGATGATTTGAGATATTCTGCACAACTATTCTTTATAGGATGCAGAGAAACTTCATGATTCTCTGCAGCTTTCAAAACAAACCAGGAAATCCCTCTTGCATGTTTCTTTTCTCACACGTTGTTCTGGACATGTACTTCATCAATGCTAGCTGTCCTGGTGTTAAAATGTTGACAGTTCATATTGCTTTTTCCTATTAGAAAAATAATATATTACAAAGAAGAACACAATTCACTTGAGGCTGTCCCCACCATGTCTGGTTCTTTACCTCTGCATAATAAAATATTATATTTTCGTCATTACCGCCGTCTCTTATTTGTCTATTTTTGTGCAGGTTACTTGGGGACATCCCCAAGTCTTTGCTTTCTGTTACCCAATTTAGCTCCAACTTCACCAGTGGAAATTCTAAGAATCAAGGAAGGATTTTTTTACACATAGCAGCTTGTGATATAACTTACAATTTTCATCAAGCCTAATTCAGAAGGAAATGCAAAATAAGCCAATTGCCAAACTTCTTCCATCTCTGAAGATCTCCCATTTCTCAAGAATGGAGGGGTCTAACATACATAAAAATTGATTAGGAGACTTTGAAAGGATATTCAGACTACCACTAGGAAGATTATCTCACTTATAAGAGAGTCAAAACTACACAGTTTTATAATTTACAGATTGCTCTGCTTTGTGAAGCTCTAAACTCTTCTATGACTGAGACTTTTATGTATTCAGCGCTGAATATATTCAATCTGTTTTGTAGGAACATATTCAGAGTTGTCAAACTGTAAAGGCCTCTCTCAGATATAAGTAAACAAAATAGAGTGTGGGAAACAACAATGAAATATAGGCTCCAAAAAGCATTTAATGTGAAATAACAAAACACTGGCTGTTAGTGTTTAATGTAAGGACATGTAGATTTGGCTAGTGTCAGCAAAACCATGAGAAGGCACTGAACTACTGAGGAGAAAATTCATTTAGCTAAATTTAGAACCTCCTCGAAATGACAGAAACTCCCATTAATTTCAATAGAGCCAAGATTTCATGCAGAGCTCCTAAATTTAGTACAGAAGTTGAAACATTCATAATTAACAAAATGGGAGTTCTGAAATTGTGGGAATGGCTTTATTTATTTGCCCACTAACTTTTATTTTGCTGTAATTTGAACAATCATTCATTAGGGGAATGGTTCATATGTTTCCCACGTTCTTTTCTTAAATTTTCAGAAGATTTTTGAGGGAAGATTCCTCAAGTCTTGTGCAGCTGACAGGACTTTAGTGCACTTCTTGAATCAATAAATGGTAAGCTTCCTTCAAAAATCTGTTTTGATTTTCAAAGAGCTGACGACAGGCTGTTCCCTGCACTGATGTAGAGAAAGAGGCATACATCCTTTGTCAGTGTAAGAAAAATGTAGATCTTCATTTTCATTCATTCATGCCTGGCTTCCACCCAAACACCAAAAAGGATTTCTTGTTTCCTCCATCAATTGTAAACCGGAACGAGCTTGTATCTTGTTCCTCTTGAGAAGGCAGCTGTCAGGCAAATGGTTTCACAAAAAATAATGCTTGTGCATACTCTGCAGTCAGCTCTAATCTGTGCGTCCACAAACTGTAAATTGTGCAGAACTGGATCTCTGTCAGCTGACTTCTTGCAGGCAGAGCTGTTAGCTTCAATTAAGAAAGTACAAACACAAACACCAAACCTGCTGACAGGCCTGTATGCCATTTCACCTTCTTAGGGGCTTTTGTTTGTGGGGCAATGAAGGCCTTGAATGGTTCAGTGAATCTTCTCATTTCTTGAGTCAAGTCATATCAAAGGCTAACTAGGTAGCTGTGGAACTTTGATAAGCTTAATCCTGGAATTTTTTTGGAAATCTCATGACTCTGATAGCAAGTACTTTAAAAGCCCTGCCACTTATTCTAAACTTTATGCAGCCATGTTAACCTCAAGAGACTGCTCAAATGAAGGGAAAACTTGCTTACATTATAGATAGAGGCCTTTAATAGTGGGAGTGTGATCTTCACATCTGCCTATCAACATTGCCTAAGTAGTGACGTCTATGACGTGCTCCTTCCTGCTCTTACCTCTGGTTGGAAGTGAGCTGAGTCATTGGTGGCTAAGCACTTATGAAACAATCAAGATAAGTGGTGTCTTATATTCACACAAGTGTCTAAGCATAATATTTGTCACAATAAAAATATACAAAGTGACGAATGAATGAAAAGACTGTCTGGAGAGCTGTGTCTCCAGTACCACCCAGTCATGCAAAGCTTGGAGACTATGTGTAAAAAACAGACATGATTGGCTGATGCTTCTTTTTGTATATCTTCCTGGATATTTGTCCTTAATTTATTCTCTTTCCCTATCATAATTTCTCCATTGTGAAAAGAAAAAAGCCATTTAGAGATCTCTGGAGTAGAAAGCTGCATCTATATTACAGTATATAAATTCTCCAGCAATCTATGTTGCTGAATGCACTGATATTTTGGTCTCCCCAACACCCTGTGGCAGAACCCCACCTTTGAACTATATCCCATGTGAAAGACAACATCTTTGATTCTTCAGCATGCTGCTTGATGACACTACCATTTTCTGAAAACGTGAAGCATTTTATGAAATTTTAAAAAAGCATATCTCATACCAATTCCCTGTAAGGAAGAAGGCATCTTTCCAGAGAGCTCCTGATTGCCTACTGGCATACAACTCGAACAAGGTGTATTGTACGAAATTGATCCTCTTTCTAATTTAGTGCCTGGCTACCTCTAGGATATATCTAATTTGGGATATCATGTGCTAGTAAAATAGAGATTCATACAGAACTGTCTCATAAATAACTCACAATTTCCCCCACCTTTGGTCACTACACTTGCCCACTTTGCCAGGGCATTCAGAAGCTGCTGAACGATTCTTTCCTTTGCCATGGTAAACTGAGAAGAGAAGCCTCTTGGAAGGTCTGCCACATGCTGACTGGGAAAACGAGTCTTTCAGAAGTTCCCTTTGTCCTTCATTCACCACCCGCACATCCTGCTTTCCAGAGCACGGCAAGTGGTGTTTTTGGTTTTTGGGGTTTTTTTGTAAAGTGATAAAGTAGGTTTTTGTCATCGTATCCTTCCCTGTATACTTCTTTAAGCAGAAAAATAATCCAGTAGGAGAAGGAAATATCTGTTTGTATGAGTTAGCTCCTTTCAGCGACCTGGCTGAAAGGACCTCTTCCCTTTTTCTATTTACCCAAATGCTTAAGAAAATTTACATTCTCAAACAGAAGTTTGTTATTTCTTTTGTTTGTCTTTATGGAGAGTCTTCAGCAATTTTAAAGCTTAGTTTTCTAATTATAGTTTCCACATACTAAACAAAAAAAAACAAACCCAAAACAAACAAACAAACAAACAAAAAACAACAACAACAACAACAAAAACCAAACCCAAACTTTTGTTGTTGTTGTTCCTCTTTTTCTAAAGGAATAAAGTTCCTTTAGTCACCGTGGGATAATTGCTCAAAAACACATGCAAAGTGTCAGTAGTCACTTTTAGTAATCTTGGGTTTTCATTTGACAGCACATCCCATATTCAATTCAACACCCAAGTGGGTGTTGAATATTTCTGAAGACAGGTGAGAAGTACTATTACAATACATTGCTATCCTTGGCCAGAGTCACAGTAAGACAGAAAGCACTCCAGGCAGAGCCTCTGTTAAACCTCCCAGCTAGGATGGGTGTGTGGCCCTGCACAGGTTGTGTCTTATGCAGGTTGGCTCAGCAGTGCCTTCCATTTTATGTAACTAGAAAGAGCCAGATTTGAAGGTAGAACCTCTACTCTTATTTATCCTCTGAAGCCTCCAACACTCCTAGGATGCTTGGAAAGGGATCATGCTGGACATGATTTTAGGTCTAGATTTTCCTCTTCCACAAAGTTTGAGTGGATGCCAAAGAAGCTGTGCCTTGTCCTTGTGGTTTGTGCCTTCCTGCTATGTCAGG
Source organism: Dicrurus megarhynchus (assembly GCA_013399195.1). Lineage (NCBI taxonomy): Eukaryota > Metazoa > Chordata > Aves > Passeriformes > Dicruridae > Dicrurus > Dicrurus megarhynchus. The sequence continues at coordinate 418,807 of VXAD01013449.1, forward strand.
TCTAAACACTCAGCTGGTTTCTGAACCAATGGCAAGGTAGGGAAAGGGCAGAATCTATGTTTGGGATACAGACTGTCATCTCCTGTCTGTGTAGCTCTCTCTGCCCATGGCCACACTACGGAGTTCAAGGATTATAAGCCAAATATCCAACTGACTTCTCTGCTGAAAAGGTAGTGGAAGTACTTAGTTACCCATGGATCACTTTTCATGAGTGGAAGACATCACCACTTGACCTGTAGAAGGAAGGAGGACGGGTTTCTTAGTCAGTGTTTTTACAAGCTTTATATAACTTTTGTTGCCAGCGGGGTTTCCCTGAGGAGCTGTGATATCCACTGTGGTGTGGGGAGCCAGAGAAATTTGATTGTCTGCTGTTGAAGGAGCATCTGCCCACCTGAACCAAGCTGGAAGGGGTTTATCATTAATAAATGGGAATGCTCACTAGCACATACTGACCTCTGAATCATCCACAGGTGTTATCTTCAGAAGTGCTGTTCCTTCAAACCAAGCCTATGTTGGGCAGCTGCATGATGGGCAGGACACACACTTGTTTCTTCTAAATTCAGCTTCCCCAAAAGTGGGTGATACACTTCTGAAAGGAGCAGAGAGAGGCACTGCTTAGCTGCTAGACTAGCAGCAAACCTGATTTAGCCTATACCAGAGACGTGCACATCTCGATTCCAAAAGCTGGTCTGTATTGACACAGAACTAGCAGCATGTTTTAGACCTTGCACTTCTAACTAATGAAAAACCTGACACCTCTGCAAGTGGTGGTGTTCCTGTTCCTGCAGATACAGGATTCAGGCATCACATGTCATGGCATCATGCTGCCTTTCCACAGCTACTGTCTGCTTTGTCATCACATCAGTGTCCTGCTTCAGAGCAGGGTGTTTTATCTCGGGATGAACCTGGAATTCCCAGCCCTATGAATGCAGAGAATGAGCCTGGTGGACTAGGATGCTCCTAAAATGCGTCATTTCCCCATGTAAGTATTAACATATCATCAGGGATTACATTGCAGTGATGGGTGCCTCAGATAAAGGCTAAAGATCCAATTGCACCAGCAGGAAGGGGTGCATCCAGTCTCTAAAGCTAGTCCTGCCTGCTGCCTTTAAGGAAGGACATGCACAAAGTTGCTCACTGCAGACCTGGGAACTTGGGTGTCTTGGAGATTGCTCGTTCTCTGTTGCATTTTGGAGCAACTGGAAATCTTTCAGGACAAAGCATGAGGTGATGACAAGCATTCAGAAACACAGATGGGTACCCTATCTATGTCCCTAAGACTCCAGCTGGCAAACTCAACAGCTGCTGCCTTCCTCCCTGCTCCTTAGGCTCTTATGAACCCAGTCTGTGATTTCGGCTGGTTCCCTGGTGCCTCCAGAGGTCCAGCTCCACAGCTGGCCTCCACTACACAGACCTCTCCAACACATGAACTCTTTTTCAGACTAGATTTACAGAATGATTACTCCTTCCATTGCCAAACAGAGCCTTCAGTATGATGGAGTATTTCATATACTTCCACTTGGGGAAAAAAATCCAAAAAAGACTACCTCTCCAACTGCCTTTTTTTTCATCTGGAATATTTATGGCAAAATGTGCTCTGAAGTCCTCAATACTATCCTGAAGAAAACACATAAATGCAGTAGCCTTTTTCCTTTCCCTAGGAGCGGAAAATGTTCTGCTGCTGCCCATATATCCTGCAGGAACACATTGCCCTGTGAAGTATGCTTAGACCTTGCCAAGGATGGAGAGTAGATGAAGAGATTACCTGATTGTTTGAGCCTTGCGCAGACTTTCAGAGAATTGCTCTTATCTCAAATACAATTTTTCATTCACAGTTTCTTTTTTCTTGCTCATTATGACAGGTCCTAACAGATTTTTTTGAAGGTATTTGGACAGCCACGCTCTCCATGCAGTGCTGACAGTTTTACCAAGTTTGAACAGTGGAAATAAAATTGTTTCCTCAGTCCTTGGTAAGAATTGTGTTTTGAATAAAACCTTAATTGGCTAATGACTTCTTGGGGCTTTTCCTGAGGATCCAGCAGATCTGTTTCCAGTTGTTGTTCCTCTTCAATTCCCCTTTCTCTCCTTTTTTAACTTTCCAATTTTGAGGTTCTGCTGGTGACCTATAGTTATACTCTGGCTGAGGTTACACTTGAAGGTCAGTGGGAACAGTTCCTCATGTGCATTGCAAATGCATACCTATTAGGTAGTGTTACCTAGTAATCATTACATTAGCTCATTTCTAGTTGTTCTGATCTCTCAGAACCACAGAATTGTTGAGGTCAGAAGGGAACCCTGGAGGTCATCTGGTTCAACCCCCCTGCTCAAGCAGGGCCACCTAGAGCCACTTGCCCGTGTATATAAAACCTCTGAAGATTTTCAGGGGTGAAGTTTCCACAGTCTCTCTGGGCAATCTGTGCCAGTCCTCAGTGCAGAAGTGTTTTCTGATGCTCAGAAAAAACATCCTGTGCTTCAGTTTGTGCCCATCACCTCTTGACTTCTGCAATTCAAACTCTCAAGCTCTTTATATGATGCCCACAGTGGATTCGTTCTTCCTGTCTGAGAAACTTCCTGTAATCTTCCATAGCTCTCCTTAATCCACTCTCCTTAAGGTTGAAGGTTCTTCAAAGCTAATTCTGAAGCTAAAATTTTGGCAGTTCTCAACTTCCATCACATTTAAGGGCTACCACCTTTCAACCAAGAGATTGTTTTTCTAACACATATTTACACCCAAACTGGAGCTCAAAACACATGTTAGAACATGAGATTTCTTGACTAACACTCACTAGAAGCTGGAATGGAAATAGCAGCTGTGACTGTTCCGATTTAAGAAAAGCTGTAATGCTGCTTGCTTTTGCATTTCATGCTCCACGTAACAGATGTGCTTTTGTGCTTTGCTGAGCCTTACGCTGCCCTGTTGTACCTGCTGCAGCTACTGTGCACTGCTCAGGATTTGGAGGCACTATGAGAAAGAGCAAGATCAGAAGACACCTAACATAGGGTCTATCCGTAGGGACAGAATTTCCCATTCATTTTCAATATTCAGAGCTGAGCAACGAGTTTGTGTGCCTGTTTGTAAGGCACTTGCCCATGCAAATTCCAGGTCAGTGCAAGTAATCATTTGGGGGATGTAACAGGTTAATTTATTCCTGTGCATGTTTTATTTTGTCCCCATTTAAAACCTAACATTATTCTTTCACATTAAAACTGTTATCAGATTTCTAAAGTTAATGAGCCAGAGAGACTAGAACACAGCAAATTTTCTTCCACTGACTTGGAAAAATTCAGTCATTAAAAGAAAAGACATCACTTGTTATTCCATGGGCCTAAAGGTTGTTTGTTTGTTTGTTTGTTTGTTTATTTACGAAGAAAAATGAGAATGACAGTGGCGTTAGACTTGAAATGATATATTTCAGAAGGAATTGAACAAGCTTTAGAGATATCTGCTATTTGAAACTTCAGCTGATGTGTTAAAGATCTCTGCTTTTAATATTCCCTCCAGCTCCAGAAAGGGGTGAATGCTGAGTAAAGCATCAGGCCCTATCAGCAAGGTACCAGCTGTGATGCCAGATGCGGTTTGGTGTCTGTGAAAACCCTTTGCTGTATCACAGCTCTCCTATAGGCTGTCTGGTGTGCTTAACATCCCCAGGGATTCAGGGCAAACTTCTGTGGGCAGCTCCATGCAGAATTTACTGCTGGAACCAGAATACAGGTGCCTCTGCACCTCCTCAGGGCTTGGCTCAGTGGTAAGGGTATAGTTAGCATGCATCTATGGACAGGGATGCAGGTCCGAAATGAACCCGTTTTCCCACAGAAATGAATATTTAATATGTTAACAAATAATCAACGTGTCCTGATGCCTAAAGAGGCAATAGAAAGGAACAAGCTAGGAGACCTAACCTTTTCAACTCTATATCCAGTCACTATAACCAAGGTAAAGCTAGCCCTGACAATTGCTGCATAGTTACTTGAACTCATGGTACTTCAAAATGCTGCAGAAATATCTGGAAGGATGCAGAGTGTGCCAACACTGCCATCTCAGTGTGGTGCTCAAACACCTGAGCTGCTCTTCTTAAATCCCCTCACTGTGGCTAAATGACTGGACTAAAAGCAGGTCTGTTGACAGTGTGCCACTCCTTGCCATTGGGAATGGGAATGATGGACAGCCTTGTGTCCCAAGGGGAGACCCATCACCCCCACTGGCCTTGCTGCCCTGCGGATCCTGCAGGAAAGAGTGGGCATCTGCTGTGCAGGAAGAAGTTGTCTTCACTGTGGAAGCGGCTCCAGTTTTCCATACTTGAAAGCAAGTCTGAGTGAGGAAGTATCTCCCTCACTTGTTGAGTTTGGAGAAATTAGTATTTAAGCTGCTTAAATGACACTTCATTTCTTTATTTCTTTAGATTTCCAAAGATTTCGATTCTACATGTGAAAATGACTTCAAAACCCACAAAGATTTGTTGAAAAAGGGTAAGGTTCACAGGGAAAATATTGCTAATGAACTCCCCAAACCCAAAATTTTAACAAGCTCCCGAAAATGACATTTTATATGAAGATAGCATGAATTCATCTGAGTCACTTTATCTACTTGTCAGCACCAGACTATAACACTGACCAAAATGAAAAATTGCTTGAAAAATTTTAATTGTAATTGAATAGCCATTTTAATTTAACACATGTTGACTAGATCTAATACACACTTTACAAACTTAGATCCTGAAATGAAGAGCCTCATTAATTTAGAGAGATGAGTTTTATTTTGTTCAAATAAGAACATCCCAGAGAGCAGATGAATAAAAAGATTTAAAATCTCATCTTCACCAAGTCTAACATCAAAACCATTTTTGTTTAACAGTTTATTAAGCAAAATGGAGCTAATTTCTGAATGTGTCTCCTTAGAAACTAATACTGCTGTGCTCATTATGCCTTCTCTCACATCAAAGATATGAAAAAATTAGCTCTGTTTGGGTGTTTTTCTGCTGCAGGGAATCTTAGCTGGACACCTGGGATTCTGTAGTGTTTTATTCATTTTAATACCTTACTCTTTAAAATTTAAAGGCATTTTAGTGAATCTGCTACTTACCAGAACATTGTGGGAAACAAGCAGTAGACATTGTAGCTATTTCTTCAAAAGGCCTCTATTTAAATGGCTCTTAGCATCAGGGGTCTTAATTTCCTTGAACTCACCCATACTTCAAATAACCTCAAAAAATTGGACCTTGCTGCCTTATTTACAGAAACAGCATCTGAACTTGTATTCTTTGCAAGAATTTATTTACTCATGGATTTTCTGTCAGGCATAATCCCCACCTTTCTGAGACCAAATTTCATCTAACTTAATGAATGCATGAACTAAAGGGTTCTTTAAAACATTTAAAAAGCAAATGTCCATACTAAAATTTAAAGAAGGTGTCTCAGACCAGATTCTAAGGAATATGAAAAATTTCTGAAGGAGAGACATATGAAGTACAGGGATTCTTTCATTTATTATCCTCACACCTGTGGGGAAATAAAGCATTTTAATTGTGTCTGAAAATCTGTTTGCAAACTGCTGACCCAGAAGGATTGCCCTGGAAATAATTTGTTACAAGCTTCTTGGTGAACTACTGTGTGAACTGACACACAGACATCTGCTACTGCTGGAAGGAGAATTCAGTTGGTTGCAGATATTCCCAAAAATCTAAATTCTGATATAAAGCTGCTGCAATATTCAGGACCAGAACCTATGAGAAACATAATTAAGTGATATGTCACACCTTCTGAGTGAGGCTGCAAGAACTGGTTCTTTGGGAATCAGCATGCTTTACTATCCAGAACAATTATCAAACCCTGGATTCACGCTAGAGAAATCCCCAAGAGCAGGGTAATTGAAGATAGTTTTACAGGTGCTGTGTGTTGCTGGAGCAGGGAAAAACATTCTGGCCCTGGAATTCTAAGTGTCGAAAATCTTATATGACTCTTTGCAAGACTTTGTACACACAGACAGGAAATAACTAAGTGTGCTCCTGAGTCTGACAAGAACTGTATAAGGAGGAACTGGGGAAATGTAAATTCATTATATTTTTCAGAAAATGAAATATGTATTTGTTTTCTTCCATGAAACCATGGCAATATTCTGTAACATGAGGAAAGGTGATTGCTTGCTCTTGGTTGTTTGATGGGCAGAAATAGAATGCTTTTTCTTGTGCACTCCAGCAAGGTCTCCATGCATGCAGACCAGGACAGAAAACCTGTGTGGGTCAAAGAGGCATCTTGTTTGTGTGACACATCTAAAAACTGTCTGCCAGCCATGGGTGAGAATGTGTGCAGATACTTTGAGAGGAGTTCCTGGGAATATGGCAGTGTTCTGCCAGACCTTAGGGTTCCATGGTTGGCTCCTAGCCCAGTCCCTTCTGTTGGCTGATGATCATACTTCCCCACAGCCTTTCCTAAAGGTAACCCCAGTGTGCGTAGTGCAGGAGCAGATCCCTGCTGTTTGTAGAGAGTCTGGACAAGGGGGAACCTTGGGAGGAGCTGCAGCAGAGAATGGGAGAGCTCCTTCTGCATGTCCATCTCGGAGCATCTGTCCACATGCATGCTCTGCCTGGGTAGCCTGAGGAATACTAAACTCGGTGTTAACTGCTACCAGAACGGTCTTGGGGGTTTTTTGGCACAGGGCTGAGATCCTCTGTGAATGGGAAACTTAAATCTCGGTTTCGCATTTGCTGCATTCTCTCCCACCAGCAGTGATCACTCTGTGTGCCATGCACCAGTTAAGAGGGAGGATGGGCTTGGCTGAGAAACCACTGAAACCCTGTGGCTAAAAATTTTGTGATGGAGCCGGGTGGAGCAAGGCATTGCCCTGTGAGGCACTGCAGATGGAGCAGGTACAGGTGATGGCAGCATGGCATCAAAAGCAGCTTCCCTGGGCCCTGGGCTTCTCATGTGTGCTCATTTCAATGTACTTGCTTGCTCTGAGATTGTAAGAAAAAGATCTCAAGCCCCCACAGGACTGAAAGCTCTCTCAGAAAGCCTATTAGTGTCGCATGTCTTCCTGCAATTTGTACCTTTCAAACTTCTCTCTCTGCTGCAGAAGCAGAGCTACTGTGTGTTGTCTACAACTAGGAAGATAGCTTCTACATTACTTGCTAAACTGAAATGTTATGAAAGAAATATTTGGTTTCAGTTTTAGAAAGAAATATCTGAACACAGAGAAAACCTCCCACTCTATCTGCATTTTTACTGTTACAAAAAGTAAGTACATCACAGCTTCAGGTAACCTGATAACTGAGCCCAGACTATAACTGTGAGCAGGAGCATCTTCTCCATCCACAGCCTGATGGGAGAGAGCTCTCAGCAGTTGCACAAGGGCACAGGGGAAAACCTCTGCAGAGCAGCAGGTACCACACCTGGCCATTGCTCTGTGCAGCACTTCTGGACAGAAATCTCAGATCCAGCAGCAGGATCCAGCAGCTTAATTAACTGTAAAATGGATTTTATAAACTGATGGATGGAGTGGTACAACCTGGTAGTCTGCAGGAGCAGGTAAGTGGATCTGATGATGCAAAGGCTCTCACAGGCCTGTGTGCCTATGTCCCTGTTTCATCCATGCATCTTGGAGGTGTTCTCAATGCAGGGCTCCTGTTCTGAGAAGCCTTCAGGCCACCTCTCTAGGGATGTAGCTCAAGGAGAATTCTCTAGGGCCACAGCTCTCCAAGTTTCCATGTAATTATATTGGTTTATACAAGTAACTTTCTCCAAATTCTGCTGCTTTACGTGGTCTCTCTCCCTCCTTCTGCAAAATTAAACTGTTTTGATTTTTGTCCTAAAACTGCCTAAGCCTTTTTTTTCTAAACAGATGATTTGCTCATTTCCTCTGAGTTTGGATACATTTTCTTTATTTTCATCTACATCAGGCCCCAGGACAAATGCTGGTAAAACACTCCACCCCACCTACCATAACTGGTTCCCCTGTAAGACACGTGGGTGTTACAGAATTAGACAAAAGAAAGTAAACCGGGACAGTTTAGCTGATAATGCTGTTTCCCTGTAAGGTTATAGAACTTAGCAATGTGTCCTAATGAGAGAAATATCTCCTTTATCAAGGGAAAGCTATTTTTAACTGATTCTTTTAATTGACTTGCAGTAACTCCTTGCATGGAGCAGTGGATGTTGAGTCATCTTAAAATCTTCTTCTCTAACTTCCTGCAAAAACAATTATATTGGTTAAGAATATATATAAATTTTGTATGCTAAAATCAAAACTAAAAATTTGGATTTTGGTTTTAGTTCTGAGTCACTGTAGCAGAATATGAAATTAAAAGAAAGGGAGGAAGGAAAAATTTGCCTTTTTTTATTTACTGTCCCTTTTGCTTTCTCTAGAAAGCCCTGTGTGTGGATGTGATGTGAAAGAAACAAATGTGACTAAGGGTCACAAAAAGGTCCAAGTGAAATGTGTTATATTCTAATTTCTGTCACCTCCATTATTCTGATTTTGGTGTGTGACGGGCCACTTGTTTTATCACTCCTCTTCAAGAAGTCAGTAAATACGTGAGAATCCCTGTAAGCTGAATTCTTCCTGATCCTTACATGGGGATGCAAAGGGGGAGAGGAGAGGATGGAAAGCATGAGGATGCAATGGGAGAGGCTACTTTCTATCTGTTTCTGAGGGGTCTTGCAAAAGTCAACCTGTGACCAAAGCAATTGAGGTTAAAAAAGATACTCACCACTCCTGTTCTGTCCCATAATGCCCTACGGGTGGTATTCCCCAGATGTCCCACCTGAGGGGAGACAGGCTCTCTTTAGTCACGTTTACCAGGCCACCAAACAAAGATTCTGGCTACTAAGACATGGGCTGTCTACCTTTAATATGCAGGTATACTCTTCTCATGTAGTGAGACTCTCAGGCGTTGAAATGCTTCCAAGCATTTCCAAGAAGCAGAATGCCTCACAGTGCTTCCTCTGGGACGTATTGTTCTACATTACCTTCTCTTCAAACTGAGCCTTGACGTTATATTTTAGCCCTATACGATCAGGAAAGAGTTTTTCTCTGCATAAATTTAATCTAGCGTTCTACTGATCTGCAGGTAGTGAGAAAGCTTTTTTCTCCCCTATGCACAGGCTTACCTTGCAACCTACAACAGAGCAATTAGTGTTAAAAAGAGTTAGGTGCATAAATTCAATCCCCTAGATAACAAGTACATATTAGCTGCATGGTTATGAATTAGGTGTGTTGTATTTATAGAAAGCCTGGCCCCTGGACAGTCACCAAATGTAAGAGCAACCTGTTCTGTACGAATGCGAAGATTAAAAAAACAAAGTCAAAGTAGGATATTGCTGTCCATTTACAGTCCAGGTAGTCCTTGAATCTGATCTGGCACTGATTATTTTCAATTGTCTTTTAACAATAAAAATAGACTCTTTAATTATGATGTGAGGTTGCAATGTGTGTTAGTAAGCAGAACTAGCATCAGAAGACTGTACTGAGAAATCTGTTCTCTGCAGAGCAGGGCTGTAGAACATCATCAATTTAAGAGCTTAAGTACATTGACTTTCAGTCGGGCTCAGTATCCTAAGCCACTAAACTGAGAGACAATTTTGGTGAACCTGAGCTCTCAAACCAGACCTCTCCTCAAAGGGTTCTCATGGTGAGGTTATCCAGGACACAGTGTCACAGCTTTTCTCATGTTGCAGGACACAAAACACCTTCCCCACAACCTGGAGAAATCCCTTCCTACACACCTGGAAATAATAAATTCCTCTCTTTTAAGATGCTCAGCACAACTTCATGGGTATATTTGGAAATATTACCTGCATGTGGGCAGGCCCCCATTCCTCTTTGCTGGGATGCAGTGCACAGGACACATTTGCTCATCATCCAACAGCAGATGTGACACAGTCATGGTGCACTGTGTGTCCTGCCATGGCTTCCCAAACTGCCTGCAGTCAGCTGTGTATTTTTTAATGACACAAGAGTTCCAAGCAATCTGTTCAATGCAGATACTTCACAGGTATTTAAAATAAGTAGCTGGGATTTGCACCATGCTATGGCTTCCCTTACATATCTTGTATGCTCTGGAGCTAGATGGACAAATACTGTGGACACATCCACAGGGTGCACGATGCCTGAGCTGCCCCCATACTTTGCTCTCTCCAAGAGAAAGCCAGGGAGGGAACTAATGTACAGTGAGTGTGAACAACCAGGGGCTCTGGCAGCCTCAGCTCTGGATTGCCACACTGCAGTAACGTAATGTGCATGCTGCACCACCAAATAGGTTTTGTGCAAAAAAAAGTAATATGTCTTCATGAGCATACCGGACAACGGAAAGTACTACAACAAATAAATAAATAAAATTCCCCTCCTCTCCACATGGGCACTATCCTTTTTAAATTTTATTTCCTCGACCAAATATTGTAATATTACCCCAGTGTCTAGGACAAGTTGACGAGTGCCTTCCCAGAAATGACTGTATCCTTTTTGACCTCTCATACAATGGGGGAATAGCCTCTCTGCTGGTAAATCATGGACTTCTTTTTTGGTTCTTCTATTTTTTTTTTTTTTTCCATTAAATTATGTCTAGAATAATTAGTCAGGTTGATGTTTTATTGTCGGCATTTTTCATTTATTTTTTTCTGTGGGATTTGCTCAAGGGTGCCAAAATTTTAATTGTCCTATTATTGTCCTACCAATACATAAGATGCCTAGCTTACTGTTAAGTGTCAATATCATATTATTTGCAATCCCTAAGCAAAGATCAAATTTGGGCTTTGCATAATTTTATTATTTTTCTTCAAAGAGGCCACATTTATATCGAAGTGTGACACGCAGGAGCAGAAAGGGCTCTCTTTTTCTTTTCATATGGGCATGTAACTCTTCAGTTATTTACATTTACAAGACAATGCCTTCTGAAACTTGCAGTGATAACAGAAAGTTTTCAAGCAAAATAAACCCAAGCAAAGCCTTTTCTCAGTATTCTAAATCATTTAGATTACAGAAAATATTATATTTTTTCCTAGAAAAGATTTCTCTTCGGATAGATGGGAGTGGTGATTAGCTTTGCAATGATAATGAGACCAGTAGTACAGTTCCTAAGGGTATGAAATGTTCACCTGCTTTTAGAGTACAGTGATTGTAGGAGAGTCATAAAGCCTCCTAAATCTGTATATCCCAGTTAAGTTCGCATGTCTCTTTCTTAGTAAATATAGAACAAACTTTTAAAATCCCTCTTCTGATATCAGAACTCCTAGGATTCTCCTGCCGATACCACACCACATCTCCCCAAGTTATTTTTGCATGAAGGAAAACTACATACAGTTTTCCCATCAGTTAAGTGCATTAACTGAAAAGTGGTGGAAATCTGCTGCTACCTATTGTGGATCTGATATCTGCTACAGAAATCTCACAGAATTCTGAAATGGCTGAGATTGGTAGGGACATCAGGAGTGATCTGGCCCAACACTTCTGCTCAAGCAGGGCCACCCAAAGCTGTTTGTGCAGCAGCATGTCCAGACAAATTTTGAATAACTCCAAGGATGGAGACTCCACAGGCTCTCTAAACAACCTGTGCCAGTGCTCAGTCACCCTGACAGAAAAAAGTGCTTCTTGATGCTCAAGAAGGAACCTCCTCTGTTTCACCTAAGATGCTGGTATGTGGTGTTTCAGTTTCAAACCCAGCCTGAACATATTCTGATTTGAGAGATTTATATTCTTGTTACAGCAGGGAAAGAACAGATTTCCTGATAGACCTGTCTCTCCTGCTGTTGAGGAGGTCAGTTGTTTTATTGTTAACACAATGATGGTAACTCACAGGGCTGAAAGTATTGTTTGCTGTAGCATCTCTATTATGCACTCACATGGCCTATTGTAAAGGGACCAGGATATCTCAGCTTTTTACTGTTCTAAACGTCAAAACATTTCTGTGAAATATGGAAATGTTCTTTTCTTTATTTTGTAGTGGGGGAAGCCAGAGACAAGAGAATGTAAGTAGCTGCTGTAGAGAAAGGCACTGATGCCACTTGCCAGAGACTTCCCCACAGTGCTTGCTCACAGGGAGGTTATGGCTCTTCTCCTCACCTGATGGTGATTATGCCCTTCACTGAAAAAGATTTTATATAGTTCTGGCTGGACAAAAACTTTCCCTTACATATCTCCTCTGCTGTCGTTGATGATGCATGTTACCATGGTTCACTGCGGGCATACCTCACATGAGCCTGGTTTGAAGACAGAAGTACTTTTTTTAACAAAATAATAATTCATTCTGAATTCTAAAGTCAAAACAGAATGTTGGTTATATTTACTTTTTTTATCCAGACTATTTGATGTAACATTCAAAGTTTTACTTTTCTTATTTGCATGCATTATATGCTTGTAAAAAAGACTAAACAAAATATTGATCCAGAAATAAATCCTTCCTGTTAGATAGATTTCAGACTGGAGAAACTGAAATGAAATATTCTGAGCTGTTTTCAGTGAAAGAGAACTAGCACATTCAAATCCGGTGAGTACTAGCTATGGGTACAGTGGAAAATTACAACTAGATTTTTATTATGTCAAACTCCTACTGCCTTTGTTAGCTAAAATCTTACAATATCAGCTCTTCTTCTGAAAATGGTTGCATGGCAGCAGAATTGTGTAAAGGAATGTAACAGGCTCCCTCTGACTTTAGAGCAGACAACAACTATAACCATAGCAGGCATTATATGAGCTGGGTTTTTTTTGACAAGAACATCCTTCCTTTCAACCTCTATTTTTATATTATAAAATAAAATGATGGCATTAGCAGGCACCTTCCTACTTCTAATTCCTAACAATGATGTTAGACAAACTGTACTGACTATTTGTCACCCCTAACCAGACAGCTCTCAGTGGAAATGAGTAAGATAAGAGGGTTTTATTGTATTTTCTTTCCTCAGTGCTGATAGGCCAGCAAATCTTTTTGCTGGAATATGAGGCAAGTCAATTGTTTCTCTAACTTCATCTTTCATAATCCAGCAGCTAGTCATTGTTTTTCAGTAGATTTTTTTAGTGGTGGGTTTCTTGGTTGCTGTTTTTTGGGGTTTTGCTTTTCTGGTCTTGCTTTGTCTAGATGCCGTGCTCTTCCTTGATTTGTCCCTTTCTGTCAGGATCAGTCTCCCTTTCACACATTGGCACACAGGTTCTTCTGGAAGATGCACCCTGTCATAGTGGTGGGATTCTGGAGTGGTCAGTGCTCTTCAGTGAATGTTGTGATATTAAAAACTTCTTAAGTTCTGGCATAAAATCTGTAGGATATCAACGGTTTTGGCATATTAGAAAATTTTTATCAAGCCTCTAGAAACAGCCTGTTGCCATTTTTAAGCAGATGTTTGCAAAAGAATCATTTTCTGCCTGGAAAACTAACGTTTCTTTAGATAAACATATACCTAAAAACAAACGTGCATTACTTAAGAGGCTTCCAAACATTACCTTTGTTTTATCCACTCAAAAGTAGAGTGTCAGTAATATGCAAAAAGACACTGGCATATCTTTAAGTTTTTGCTACATGCATAAAATTCACAGAACTAGTACTATGTAGATTAAACAAAATGGCAGGCTGGAATATAACTAACAACGAGGAAAAAAATGCCTTGTCTTGCTTTGTGAGATTCATAATGAAGATTTCTACATCTCTTAAATAATAGACAGCATCCATTGCAGGGTGCAGTTTTGCACAGTTTTCTTGGCTTTGAACCCTGCACAGGAAACACTAGTGCATTAACTTTGTCTTTCCCCTGGCTGATTTCTCACCTCCCCGCATGGAGATGCGAGCTTGTTCCTTCCTCGATTGGCTGTTTGTAGCAGAGGCAGAGTCTGACAGCCCCACTTGCTCAGCCTCTGCAGGAGCCAGTGAGGGAGGAGGCACTGCTGGCCCCCAGCAAGTCACTGAGTTCATGCCATCCCAACAGCTGACCAGGACGTCCCTGGAAAGCTGTGGTAGTGAATGAAATGTGTGAAAGCACCCATTCAAGGCACTTTGCTGTGCATGTGGCCATGAGAAGGGCTCTCCCTTCATCACCACCAAGCCTTTTGCTGGTGACCTGGAGGTTCAGGCTTCTACCAGGGTTGCAACACAGAAGCATGTAGCAATATGCAAATATGTGTAAAGGGATGTATAGATATATACTGTATTCCAGCTGGAAACACAGGTGCTTCTTTTCTTCATTATGCCCATACCCATGGTTGCTGCCACTCCCCAAAATGGCTGTGTATCATCATGAACAGAGCTCTGTTCTCTAGCAAGCAGCTGAGCATAGCTTCCTCCCCAACACTACAAAACACCACCTTGTATACACTCAGACTAAACTATTTTCCTTCTGAGATATCTCTGCTAATGTCTTCTCGTTCCACATCAGGTTCAAATCTGACTTGTCATACTTTAAAGTCAGTTTAGTTTCACATCTGTGTACAACTCTTCTCATATATCTTTCCCATCTTCAAGAGAGCAGAGACTGCACCTTCGATGTCTTTCCATGATCCTTCTCTTTTATACCTCCTGCTGGAAGATCTTCCCTCCACCACACAGCCAGTATTTTTCACATGATCTCTGTGAAACCATCTTTCCTGTGTGCTTTGGTCATTCCTGTTTTCCTGGAGTGGTTGAATACCTTCTAATGTGAAAGGTCGTGGTTCTCATGACATGCCTTCTAGTGGATGAAACTAATAAAAGTATAGAAGACAGAAGCAAATATTTACTTTAGTGGCTTCCTTGTTATCTACCTCTTCCTTTCTAACAAGAAAGTTTTTGAAGTCCTTTGTTCTTTCAGCAGCACTGGTGTTATTCCTGACCCTGCTTCTGGGACCTTCTGCAGCTCCCCATCCTTCAGCATGTCGGGATGACCTCAAATAGCTACAACTGTATATTAGCTCTCACCTTCTTCTTCCACCCTTGCTTGTCCTTTCATCTCACACCTATCAAGACAATATTAATATCCCTTATGCCAATAATTCCGTATCTGACCCTTTGAGAAAATGTTCTTCCTTGAATTCAAAAGGCCATTTCCTGCTTCCTGTGCTGTGTTTTGTGTTTGTTCATTTTTTTTGTGGGGACACAGTACTGCCACCTTCTCCCCTGAATGTTTTGACTAAATTTGATTTTCTTGAAACACAGTTTCAAAAGACACAGTGGTGCAGATGAAGAATGACACAGATTAGAAGCTGAGGGAGTAGACTATCCTTTGTCTCACAGGACAGTAAGCATTTGGAGCTGGGTATATGCTGAGTACACAAGTGTGTGTTTTTTCTTTTCATTTAAAGGAAAGCTATTATCTGTATACTTGAGCAGGCATTTCTGCATATGCAGTGGGGAATATCACTGACACTGAACTGTCTTCTGGGAGAAACTATTAAAGACCTGCTGCTGGCATATCCCAGCTCCAAACAGCACTGTGGTCCACTGAGCAGACCCAAGCTTGTTAAAGTGCATAAACAAGTCCGTCTACAACGGGGGTCTATACACCCACTCAAAGAGATATCCAGGATATGTGGCTGTTAGTACGTAGGCACTGCAGAAACATGATAGAAGAAAGACAATCTTGGAGAATTGAAATAACAGTACGTAAATTGCATGAGAGAATAGGAATTTTAAAATGGATTGTTCCAGCACAGATGGGATGCTATACATTAACAAAATTCTGGAGGGAAATGAGTGACTTTGATCCATCCACAACATTCTTTATCAGTATATTCATGGCAATTTCAAAAGATCCCCAGCATTGCACAGGATTCCCAGCAACAGCAATTTCAGACCAACAGTATGAAAACATCCTGTAATCACCCAGGGCAGAGACCATCTGGATTGTGACTGTTAAGGGAGTTAATGGAGAATCCAAAAAAGGCAGAAAGCATGCTAATAAAGACAGGTCTCATTCCTTCCCACTTCATTCTGCACCGTTGTCCCTGATGGGACATTATGCTGAAGCTACATTTTTGGACATAGTAGGTATTTTAAAGTTACTGTCTCTTGGATAGTTAGAAAGCTGGTTAGAAAACTCATAAACAGAGAAGCATGATTTGATGTAGTCCTCTTGGGATCATCTCACAGGTCCTAGTCTGAAGCATTATTAAACAACTATCTTGTAATGCTGACTTCAATATACTTATACCCAGAAGCCATGTAGAACTGAGGAAAGCTCCCAAAAGAGAAGAAAAAACTCCTAGCCTCACACTCCAGTATCTCTTAGCTTCAAAATTGGGAACTGCATGAAAATGATATAGTTTCATCAAAGGAAAAGAAAAAGTCCTGGTAAGAGAATAAAATGATTATAGGTGGCAGGGAGATTACATAAAAGCATTAGCTTAGAAGCTCACATATATACTCCTATCCAAAAAAAGTTTGAAAGGTCATGAGAGACTGTGGTCTTATAGCAGAGAAAAGAGCTTTCTCGGGGTAAGGAATGTGGAAGCAATCTCCACACTAGAAGAATCACATACTCTGGCATTCTGAATGTAAAAATACTTCAAGACAGGTCAGAATGAATTCGACAAACAGCCAATTTTTTGTTCTGTTATGTGAATGTTTGTAACAAACCTTTTCAAGCCATATCAGAAATGGCATGACTTTTAGAACACTTGTAGGAACAAAAGATAGCTGAACTGTAAAAGGATTGCTCAAGATAAATAAAGAAGCAGCAGAAAAGCTAAGTGCAATATTTCCATCAGCAGCCAATTTGTCAAAGCCTGAGTCTGGTCTTACTCCCCCAGCCTTTCTTTACAGGAGAAAGAGTAGGGGAAACATCTCGGTCAGAACTGCCAGCAAAAGATGTTTCAAGACAATTTTAAAAAGATCAATAAAGCACTGCCAGAGCTGATAGCATTTGCTCAGTGGGTCTCAGATAATTCAGATTGGAAATGTTCATGCTCTCAGTTGTGGTGGATAACATATCACTTAAATTAGCCTCAGTACAAAAGGAAAGGAAGGTAGTGCATACAAGGCTAGTTTTTAATAAGAACTCCTGGGAAACCTTAGAAATTATGGACTAGGAACTTGTACTTTTGCACTGGGGAGATTAGTAGAAACTATAAAAAATAACATTACTAGCAGTATACATTAATTAATATGATTTAATAGGGCAGAATTAACATAGTTTTTGCAGGAAGATGTAATGGGTCTCAAGCCCATTTCAGTACCTGGAGAACTCATTAAATTATTGTTTATCAATATTAAGGTGCTTTATTTACCAGGCTTGGATTTCAGAAAGGCTTTTGATTATATACCTATCCAAAAAGGTTTTAAAGAAAGTAGGTTGCTATGGGATAAAAGGGAAGGCCCCCAGCAAAAGTAATAGCTACCCAGAAGATACAGAAGAGGACAGGAAGAAATGATGGGTTTCAAAAGTACTGTGTTGGGACTTCTATTGATGGGTATTCTTTCATACATGAGACAGAAAAGGGATTACATAAACTGATCTCAAGACATAAGTATATGTAAGTTTTCTGGCTTTACAAAATTATTTAGAGTGGTTTAAAATAAAACTGATCACAAAGAGCTGCAGATTATATTGAACTGAACAGCTGTTGGCAGCTGCAAAGAAATGCACTTACAAAAAAGGTCTGACATTAACAATTACTCAGTCAAAAGATGGATCTTAGATTTATTGTGGGTTGTTTTATGAAAATGTCATCTCAGTACTCCCTACAATTTAAAGTGAAAACACAAGGTTAAGTACTATCAGGCAAGACATAGATTTTAAATGTCATTATAGTAACAAATAAACTTGATCACATTCCTGCATTCTGGGTTTTGTTGATCTCACCTCTAAGATACAGTCACAGATGAGCAAGGAGAATGATCAGAGGTGTGGCAAGCCTTTCAAGCAACATGCACTTAAACCAGAGCACACTAAGTGTAATTAGTCTGCAACAGGTTCAAAACAAGAATGTCAAGCTTTGTCAACTGTGCATCAAGTAAACTCTTTGCCAAAAAATGTCTTAGATACAAAAGTACAAATAAATTTGACAACAGATTATATGAAAATAGAAAAAAGTGTCCAGTAAAACTCCAAAGATGCAGGGGCCATGTCTTGCTCAGGAAGTCTCTAATCTGCTGCTTTCTGTGAGCAGAGAAGGTAACAAAAGAAAAATTGCTTTTGTTCTTCCTATACTCAGTAAATAACCTGTACTTAGAACCCAGATAGACACTCCTTGTCTGAACTCAGATCAGGTATTCTCATGTTTTAAGGTGTATGCAGTGAATCAAACTGTAGAGGGCACATATCAGAAAAGGTTGTGGCAAGGTTTCTGCAATGAAAAACAGTAAAAATCCATGCCAGAATTCTGGGAGCAGGATAATCTGTGGGTCTAGCACTGACTGGATGTCAAGTGACTTCACATGCTGTTATTCCAGGTGTCCAGTGAAAATTTATCTAAGAATATTTTTGCACACAAGTAGAAACACACACTTGTGCAGATTGTTCCTTCTAGAAACATAGCAGCCTTTGGTTAATAGTGCATCACTATTTTGGCTATATTCAGTCCATTGTAGTTAAACAGCTGCTGCCCTAAACCCTTCACGCTAATATTTGCTGCTTAACATTCCTGCTCCTTGTTAAATATGAAGATTGAGGAACACCTGTCACTAAACCTTCCCTTCTTTTTTTAAAAATGTTTCTGTAGAACACTGATCAAGACTTATATCTGTCAGCTTTCTAAAACTTCTTCTGCTAAAATCCCTGATTTTTTAAAAGAAAAAGAATTATGTCAAGCCTTCTGAATACCCACATTATATATTCATAAACATCCCCAGCCCAAAATCAATCCTGGACCATAATCAGTTTACTTCTTTTCTCAGCCATGGACAATTTTTTCAGATCCATAAATGTCAACATTCTGTATGCTGATTAAAACTCTTGATGGATCTAAAAGTCTCAGCCACAGACTGCAACATGGAAGTTATTGCCAAGATTTATTTTTATTCCCCTCGTTACACTGGCCTCAGTTTTTATCCTGTGATTGAGTAGCTAACTTCTGCCAAGCCACAGGTCATTCATTCCTTTACCCTCATTTGCAGGCATTTGCTGTTTGCAGGAAGAGGGGCCATGTCATTAACTGTGGCTCTCACTCAAGGAAACCCTCATACAGTGCACAATGATCCCCAGAGACAGGTGCTCTACCCAGGTGATCTCCTAAGTGCTGGTAGCTTCCTACAGAGGTGGAGTAGCTTATCACATTTTCAATTAAAAGTTTGGTGATGGGAGAGCTCAGCAGCCTGTGAGATCTTGAGGACTGAGAACAACTCACCTCTGAAGAGGAGAGCTGTGTGAGTGTTGCTGTTCATCACCTGCTCAGACATCCCCCATGACTGACACCGCAATTTTCTGACCTCAGTTTCAAAGTTCAGATCAAGGAATCAATCCTGGACTTAACTTTCTGTTTCGTCTTAGGCTTCTATAAATACACTGGCTTTGCAAATGTAAGCAGTACAGTCATGCCAAATGCTTTCACAGAGAATATTATCTTCTGCTCTTTTTCAACTATTAAAAATTATTTTCTTTTATTTCATAAAGTAGCATATTTATTTTTAACATGGCTACAATAATAAAACATCTGCATATGTATATAGTGCTGGTCTTTCAGAAATATTCAGGAATAAAACCATACTGAGCTCTAGCCTGGTTTCAGTGACTGCCCAATCTTCATGCTTCCCTCCTGCTGAAGCACTGCCTGAGAGCCCTCTATTTCCCTGCTAGGTGCTACACCTCCCCCGATACAGGTTACTGACTTGGTGGCCCTTGTTCTTCAAAATGTGTAACTATCTGCACTGTGTAGAGCAGTTGCAGAAGGGACAAATAAGAGCATCACTCTCTGCCTTCCAGAGTGTCATGCCTCCCACCCAGGCTACCTATTGTGAGGTGACAAATGAGGGGAGGGAATCAGACCTTGTACCCTTCTGCTGTGCTGTGGGCAGTGCTGGGACATCTGGGACACCAGCAGGAGCGGTGAGGATCTGGCTCCTCAGCCTTCCTCCCCAACTCTTTGGAGAGCTGTGTCCCCTCTGCCTTTTCTCACAAACATGAGATTTCGCCTAAATTCATATTAATCTATAGTTACTTGGGACACACAAATCGGTTGAAAAAGAAGATTCTGTGGGGTTTACTCTTCGCTGAGGGAGCATTTCGGTGACCACCAACTTGCTGCAATCACTGTAACCGCTGCCACACATCTTCCTTTGGGAACAGTAATGAGAAGAGCAGGTGGAGTTACTCATTGGACTGATGACTTTCCAAGGCAGGAAAAGCAAGAGGTCCCTCAGTGACCTGGTACTGCAAATCCCCCACCTAGTGTGTGTTTCCGGATTATGTCTGAAGCAGGTAAAGCTCCACTGCACAGGTGCCAGCACAGGTTGGTTTTGTGGCTGCAGATTATAGGGTTATGCAATCTTTGCTGGCACTATTTTTACGACCTGAGCTAGAATTTGACGCTGGCTGTCTGAAAGACCTCAGCGTAACACAGTGATGTAGCTTTTGGTTGCTTAGCTCTGTATAGATCTGTTTAGCAGAAGTGTATAAATAGCCATGAACAAATAAACTTACAAAACTGTCGCCAGCAAATTACTGATTTGATCATGCCTCTTGCCATGAGAGCATTAAAAAGTGTTTCAGATATTTATAAAAAAGAAGTCCCACTTTCACGAGACATGACTGGAATTTTCTGAAGAGTTGGTCTGTACTCTTGCATGTTTGTTGAACACGTCTGGCTTGTGAGTGTTTATAGGCATTTTGTACATGTATATAAACATGTTGTACAAAAGATATTTCAAATCTGACGTGTATGATACATACAACACTTATGCTGAGCTTATAGACAGCTAATTTTTTATTGAAGGCAAAAAATTCTGCATTGAGCTGTACCTCTCTCAAGAAAGTAATGCAATTTTACAAGCAAAATGGTTTGAAATGAAACCCTGGATATTGCCTTCACCATCCCCTTATGTCTTCTTGAAAGAAAATGTGAAAACTATCCTTCTAATCCCACGGGTCTTAAGAATTAAAACCTGAAAATACTCACTGACAAGCACATTGAAGGCCGGGGTCAGCTGCTATACTGCCTGCATCAGGCATCTGCCAGACTCAAAGGCTTGAAGGCAGACTCACAGCAGTTTCTTGAGAGATAAATGGCTTGAGCTGTGACCTTTCCACATGTCCCCAGGCCCTGAGTGTTCTCCTGGCCACTCAAAAGAGACGTGAAAGAGGTAGTCCCCAGGTGCTCACACAGCTTGAACTGTGAGTTATAAACAACAAACTTTTCCACAAAACTGTTCAGAAAAATACTGATAAATACAGACAAACTTCCTTTACTTTTGGTTGTTTGTTAGAGGCTGATTTACCAGAACCTTGCAAGTCTTAAATAAGAATTTCAAGGATTTTAAAGCTAAAGAGTGAAGGTTCAAGCAATTTATAAAAGAAAATGCACTACTTGGTTTAGTGTCCTTGATATCTCACAAGGTTAGTTTTAGAAACAGGAACAATATTTTTGTAGAATTCTAATTTCTGGGACCAAAAGCTTTGAATTTGAACACCTGGATGATTCTGGATGACCTGGAAGACCTGAAAAATTCTGGATTAATGTATTGAAAAGTTTACAAAAAAAAAAAAAAGGCCATTGTGAGTTTCTTGAGCTGGCTCTGTGCCTGTAAGTAGATTAGCAAGCTTTTTCTGTGACAGATAAGGATGTAAATGTGGGGAGGAGAAGGAGAAGGAGAAGGTGGTGGAGCTATGGAAGTGGTCTTTGGAGACCAAGAAAGCCACAGAGGATGTAAGGACATTTCTACCATCATAGGTCCAATGGAAATTTAATGCATATTAGTACCCCTCATAGAGGAGCAAAATGAAGCTGTAAGAGAAGCTGAAGGGGGGGATGCCTCTCTCATTGTGTTCCTGGCAGAAATTGCTGCCTCGTGACACCTAACAATTTCCTAATATTAGAAGAGGGCTGCAAATCAAGGTAGTAATATCAGGCAAGTAGAAGCTCATACAGAAGCTTTTTTCTGTTGCACTGTCTCTGAGAGGAGCTTTCTTTAATCGTATTATGGTAAACCCAGCATCAGGTCTTTCCCTTATGTTGTTTTGACAAGAGAAGGGAACTGGCACGAGGGCTGTATCTATATTAATGGATTAACCAGCAGCAGAAGTGCTCTGAGGCCACTGATGTTTGCCCTGGTCGTCAGCATGACTTTGGTCTGGGCCAGCCAGTACTTTCTGAAATACCTCCTCAGCCTGGATTTGGCATTAGCCCACAACTAGTCCTAAGAGAAAACATGAAGATATTTCTGCAATTTTGTGTTCTTTAAAACACAGCCCAAACCCGTAGAAATCTTTTCTCTGCCTCTGGTTCTCTGCCTGCCTTTATTTCATTTTTGACTACTGTCAGCAGTTCTATTAAATAGCTATTATCCCCATAAGCATTCTGCAGATGCCAGATAGAAGTGAGCTATTAAATATCAGCCACCAAAGTATAGTTCTGTCAGATTCTTTATTCTGGACCTACTGCAAGTCTGATGGATAACTAGACACAAAATTATCCACAAGTGCACCTTACCAATGCCTCTTAGCAGCATCTTACTTTGGAAGTTACTTTTTACTGCATTGTCATAATTTCTTAAAAACTCCATTGAACTTTATTTTCTTCTCTGTTTCCTTTCTCCTCTTGAGATGAAGCATTCCAGCTTTATTTAAAGCTTCAGACCAGAGGTCAAGCTGCTTGCAGAGGCCTCAGACACACTTGGATTAGACTTTGCAGCACCTGTGGTGAAGAAAGTGCCACAGGTGGCAGCAAGCTGTGCGGGTGGGCTCCCAGCAGGAGGAACTTGGCACGGAGCAGCTGGACGGGTGGCACTGCCTCAGCCCTGTAAGCTGAAGTACATCCGAGTGCTCACTTATCAACCTATTGCATTTCACTTCTGGATATACTTTGGATTACTTTAGGAGGCCTGGAGATCCCTGTGGAACAGGGGGAGGACTTAAAAAATAATTAATTTTCTTCTCTCAAACAGTGGCTAACAAGGTGTTATTAAATACAAGCTCTAAAAATATTCAAATTAGTGAAATATACATTACCAGAAATTTATATATCATGTCCTTGAGCCACCAAAATATTAAGTACATAACTTACAAAATTATGTTGTCAAAGCTCCACCAAATTCACACACACACAAAAAAAGCTCTCTGATTTAGAACAGCACTAAACAACTTCACATTCTGTCTTATTCAGCAAGTAGATTTAATTTGGAAGGTAAAATGGGAGAGGCTGACCAAAATAACATTCAGGTTAATTCTGCTTCAGGGATGCTATGACACTGGTTGAAATTGGTGTGCTGAAGACAAAATGAGCCAGTTATTTCTGAGAGTAAGGTCCATTTCCAGCAGCACCAGGCAGGATGGGTACCACTACCACAGCTGGGAGGCTTCACTGTCTTCCCTAAACAACACTGACAACAGTTTCTCACATGAGCAGGCTGGTCCATGGTGTTTAGCATGAGAGCTGTAGCTCTGTCCTTGTCACAGAAAAGCAGTTCCTTGTGCCACGATCATGGTACTGTTGCTGTTGTCATGTACTGCTGTGGGGGTATTTACTGGCCAAGCAAAAAGGCAGTACCTGGAGAGTTACAGTAACACACGATGCTCATTACTAGACATGAGAATTACAACCACTAGCACATTTTTATACCTTTAATTGGAAATCTCAGAATTATTCCACTCTTTTTAACACCTTTTAGTGCATACTGAATGAAACCAACCAAACAATAAAAAGGTGAGTACACTCTGGTAAAATGCTGTTAGTGTGATGTTCATTTCTTAGGCTAGAAACCCACCTGGTAGCAGTCATCATCCCCCTCTCTTCCAGGTCTTCCAGACTCAAAGTGAAATTCATCATATGAATAGTCCTGTGGGCAAACACCATGACCTCAAAGTTGTATCATTCAATCCAGATGCAGTTGAAGACACTAAGACTAAGATTCAAAAACAAATTCGAAGGTGCTTACACCCCTGTAACTGAGAGGCAGCACCTGTGGTACTGAGTAGTGGATGCCATCCCTGAGTTATGACAGGGAGGTACTCAAGCCTCTCAGTGTAACATTGGGCAAGTAATTTCTGAGAAATTTGTGCTCAGAGCTTAAAAACACTTCCTGATTACTTAAAATTTATCTTTGATATGCATAAATAATATAGTCTCCTTTGAAGGGGTATCTGAAGTACTCCTCAGTGCCTGTGTGAACCCTGTCCTACATGTGTAGATCTATTCTTTGAGAGTGTGTATTGTTTTAAATCTTGGCCTGCATTTTCAGGCTCCAGAACCAATCTTCTCCCTTTGTCCAGGTTGTAGTACAACAATTTCAGGTTACACAAATTCATATCTGCTTAAAAACGTAGTAAAACCAAAGTCATGGCATAAATCAAGGTTAAACTAAGACAGAAATCTGTCTGGCAGGTGAAAGACTTCTGCTTTATTTACTAAGCCTTATAATCTTTTAACTTGCAGTTCGTTGCCAAAGAAGATCACGGAAGTACTCCAGCCTATATCCAAGTGTTACAAGTCTATATTTGGTACCACATTGAACTTCTATAGCGAAGGGTGAAAAAGATTGCCAAGTGTGAAAGATTACCAAGTAGGTTGATAGACAAGGAATAGAGCTGTATTCTGGAAGATGTGAGAATCTGTGCACTTATCAGTATCAGCACAAACCTTTTCCTAGCTCTTTCCTATCATGCTATGTCTGAGCTGTCTGAACTGAATTAAAATCAGAGAGTGCTGCCCAAATGGTTTAAATGTAGATTTGGATTTTCACAATTTGATGATAGGACACTTTCAACAATCTATTTTTATTCATTCATTAATAATTACATTGGTTGGTATAGACACATGAGCCTCTGTGGACTCTTCAGTAGCTCATTGACTGGGCTCAGGAGGCTGCCTGGGTGCCCTTTTGCCTGTGCTTAGTGATCAAAACTTGTGTAAGAAGAGCTGGAAAAGAGTGGAAGTCTTTAAATTTACATGCAGTCTATTACCCTTTTGGTAGAAACAAAATGACAGTTGAAGTCCTCTAAAACCCCCAAAGACCATTCCTGTAACTGGATTATTGGTGAAGGCTCAATATTTTAGAGTGGACTGTGGCAGGCTGAGGTAACGGAGAAAGGTGAATTGCTGGCAGAGCAAGTTAACTCAGCATTACCTCTAAAGCAGCCAGTCAGCCCAGACTCATGCATTCTCTGAGAAAAATTAAAGCGTTTTTCATTATTATTTTTAAAAATGTAAGCATGGTGGCCTTACTGCTACTATTTGTAACCATGAGGAGGAATGACTGACCTTCTTCTGCAAAGTGCAAAGGATGCAATCACGTGTGCCTACATGTACTCTCACAAAGAAAACCTAGAAAGGAAACCTAGGGATAGGCTGGGAAAGGATTATAGCAAGTATTAGCTGGGTAATACCTGGTATTAGCCCTTAAAAAAAAGATATTTTCCTCTTTTGCTGTATTTTCTCTGTAAATGCACAAGTATAAAAATTACACCTGAAATAATTACAGAAATTTTAAAATGGAAAATTGCTTAGGATTATTGTTAGACTTCAAAACTTCATCCACCTACTCACGTGGGCTTGAAGAACTGTGATCATCTCACGAGCAATCCATCTAGTTAAAACAAATCCAAACACCTTAAATATTCAGATATCACTTTGCTATCAGGTTTCACAAGGAATTTCTGATCTTGTGCAAAATGCCCTAAAATATTGATAAATAATTTAAAGCACACAAAAGCAAACTGCAAGCTGTACCATGTTAATAAGGGAAAGGTGAGTAACCTGGAAAAATGTGTCACACCAATCCTTGTTCCCTACGATTGTAGTAGAATCAAATACATCAGAAGTTTATAACAATGCACCTTCCCATCTTGATGCCTCTACAACATTCGTTTTAGCAGCAGGAAACCCTGTCAGAACAAATGTCTGCTTCATGCACAAAAAAAATGACACTGTCCAGATGCCTTATAAAACATTGATTGCAAACTTATTTCCTCTTTTACTTGCAAGTATCAGACAAGGGAATATTTCCCACTTCAGCCAAGAGTGGAAGAAATTTAATTCCCTCATCTCACTGTGCTATTCCCCACCCAACCTTGAGGGAAGTCGAAACCTTGGCTATGAAGCCAAGGAAAAGGATGGGAGCTGGAGCCAGGCTGCCAAGCAGTGCCATCTAGGGGTAAGCCACCAGGAGGACAGTGTCTTCTGCAGTACTCAACCTTAAGGGACCAGACCTACAGTTGAGGTGGGATAAAATATATCACGGTTTGTGCCCCCGAAAGCTGATCAGGTTTTCCAGCTTTGTAGGATGGCCTAAAAAGATATAAAATACCACTTAGTCCTTAAAGCCTCACAGCATCACCTCCATGAAGTCCTGTAAAGATCTCTGTAGTACTTTAGTGGCATAATTAATGATGCTGTTGCTTGTTACTAATTTGCTTTTTTTCTTTTTAATCCTGTCTCTGTAATAAAACTGTGCTTTGATTAGCACATCTGATAGATCCACAAAGCCTGAGGGGATTTTGGTAGAAGTTCGTGTTACTGGCCATAGAGGTAGAAAAGCAGTAAAATAAGGGATCTAGTGGGGACATTCAGGAACTAAGTGATGGCAAAGGTCACAGAGAGCCAACAGAGATACTCTTACTGTCTGTTCATGTACCTGATTTCCTCAAAAATTAGTTCACTGTCTGGGATAGGATTCTGCTACCTTGTGAGGTGAAATGATGGGCTTTCTAGTCCTTAGATTACAGCACCAAGCAGGAACCCAACACCCAGATGAGATTAATTGGGAGGTTGCAGCCCTTTAAGTTTTTCCATTCCTCTCCTGGAAAGGATGGTTTTCTGCAAGACCCAGATCCAAGCACCTGCACAGACATGACGTGGAGTAAGATGGAAAAATATTAATTTTTCACGATGTGAAGCTTCTTTAGGCAGATGGGTGAATGCTGTGGTGTGTGCTGGGAGAAGGAAAGTTATTGCAATAATCAAGACTTTGTGCAGCTACCTACTCTGTTTCTTAATTTGCAATATAAATAACATGGAAGCTGCAAAGATGCTGACATGTTTAATTCTAAAATCAACTTTTGTTAGGATCTCGTGCAGCACAACTATACAACCCATAGTCGAAATAACAGTTCTTTCACTTGAGAAAATGTGTCAAGATGCAGAAAAGATCAGTGCCCTAGGGAGTCTTTGATCTTGACATGAAAGAGAGGTTAGAGAAGAGAAATGTTGTAAACTCCCCCTTGCAACAATGAATTAACGTAAAAAGAGATTAAGTGAGTAACTCAAGATTATTTAGGAAAGCCTATGTCAGAGCCAGGAAACCAACTGAAATAAGAAAGCAGAAGAAAATACAGACTTGGTGGATTGAAGAATTCGGACCAGAAACTGGGGGGCATGCTTTTAGGGAAGGTAATTTAAGCACAGGAGCAGCTGACTGAGGTGGGACTGGGATTCACTATTATGTTTAGATGCATCACACTTGGATAAGAAGTCCTTCATAGATGCTGTGACTCCCCAGGAAGCTACTGGCCAGGGGCAAACATCACTCAGTGGTTTGCAGAGGCACGTGGGTGTCCACCCTCTGTGGCTCTGCACTTCGACAAGGTCTCTGGCCTGTGAACAGGAGCTTGTGCCAGTTTATTGTGATTGCCACATATGACCTTAGCCTTGAGGAATCACAAATCCGTCCTCTGTCATAACAATTCCGGATGACTCTTCCCAGAACATTAAACATGCTAAAAATCAGTCGGTTACCGAGCAGCCCAGTGATGGATTAGGAACTTACTGGTAAAAATCTTGACGTGTACTTGCAGCAGACAGAAGCAACCACAGCTACCCCTTCACTTTACTACTTGGAACTGATGATACACTGCCCAAGCACCCTTCCCAGTCTCGTGTGGATGTGAGGATGATCTAGGATGCCACAGGCAAAGAGCAGACTGGCAACTTTTGCAAATCCCTGCTCTGCACTGCTATGAAGAACTACAGAGGATGCAGGGGAGTTTGGAATGGGAAAGCTGATATTCTGTAATAAAGAAGTGAGCTGTATTAGGACCAGCCTGTGCAGGGCACTTGCATGCCAGGCACACATCGTGGTGTCCAGAGTCTGCTGCTCCTGCTGTGGGAAGCACAGCTGTTCCTACTGCACCTTGCCACCTTTTCTCCTTCCGAATCCTTGCTGGCTGGGAAGAAGTACTGCCTTGGCATTAGTGTGTGGAAATCTGGGCCTGTGATACAGCAGCTCACTGAGATTATCACAGCTGTCCCTGCCTGCATTAAAGTACATTCTTCTAAGCCACTAGGTCCTCTCCTGTTCCCCAGCCTGAACTCCTGCATCACTTACCAGAAGAGGAAAACCCACCATGTGTAAGTAATATTTGTAACTCCTACTTGTGTGTTTTGGTGACTTTTCACAGTACGAAACTGTACTGAATGATTCACTATAGATGCTAACTGTAATTCTATTATACTTTTCAAATAAGAGTAAATGCTGACCAGCGTAGTGTACAGTTATAGGTGGTGTGCTGCTTCTTGCTGTTTCTATTTTAGGTAATAAAAGGTGTAGGGAAAAGTGACTGAAAAACATAAGGAGGCTTTTTAAATTCAAGACAGTTTGTGGATCTTGGCTTCTGAAAGAAGCTGATTTCGGTATTATTTTTCTGTTTAGTGTCAGACTAAGAAAACTTTCTCCAGAACAATCACAAGAAGGAACTAGAATTTGCAGCCCCTCATCTGGGTGAAAGGAGATCTTGCTGGGCTCCATGACTATTGTGTCTTTTAAAGCTTCTGTTGAATTGCAGAAGCCTGAATATCTTTAACCTTAAGTTAACACAGTCCTCACTTCCAGGTGAATGCCTGAAATTCTGAAATGCATGTGAAGAGACTCTCCCTCCTCTGCTAGGGGTAACACAAATTCAACAAGGAATGACAGCAAAAAGGAAACACAAAAGAAAGAAAACTCCTGTTTCAGTTAAAGACTTTGGTGGCATTTGCCTGGCTACATCCCAAGTCACTCGATGGGCTTACTAAAGGAACCAGACTCCTGTAGTGGAGAAAAAGAGATAAAATGAGGAAGAGGAAAAGTGAAAAGTGAAAAAGAAAACATTTGCAAGTGTGCTGCTACAAGGCACCTATCTCCAGGGATATATGGATATGTGGTCTCAGAAAAGGGGCAGTGCCAAGCCTGCTCCAGGTTGTCATTTGAACCAGAAAAGTTTGTCAGGACTTTAATGAGCGTGGTGGCCTCAATGTACAGAGCAGGCTGTGACTGTAGTCTGTTGGGACCTGTTTCTTTTGGAAGGAATAAAGAGGAAGGGCACTAAGTGTTTCATCTGATGATGTATTGTTATCAACAGGTGTTGATTAATAGATGTTTGTGAGTTTACACAAAGCTTAGATCAATATCTCTTAAGAATATACTTCAAACAGTACCTTGTGATTGAATTTAAATAAGGAGATATTTTGTTAGCTTAGTTTTGAATTTTTAGCATTTTGACTTATAACATGCAGAAAAGTCAGCATTATTAGCAGCTAGGTGTGTAGGAGCAGTGTGCATTTCAGGTTGGAGAATCTGTTGTGCTATAAATGAAAAATGAAATCAAATCATTCTTAATGGGCTTGACAGCTCACTTGGTAAGAGATTTCTTTTTAATACAGACTTAAATGCTCTGAAGCTTTGACATAGCTTAGCAAGCCTTAAAGCTCATCTCTCTCACCATAGTGTTAGTCTTCTCAGTTTAGGTCAGTCTCTTCCAGGGATTGAGGAAGAGGAAATCACAGCTGGATAATTAAAGTATTAAAGGCCTTAGCACAATAGCAAAAATGGGATTAGAGCAAACATTGACAACTTCAGCCAAAAAGTCCTAGAAGCCACCCAGGCCTACTGAAAAGGAGATCTAAATTTTTATAACCTGCATTTTGAGGTATGCCTAACCTGGAGGACTCAAGAAGATCTCATCCTGCCTCATTTTCCCCCAGCCACATCTTGGCACCATGTAGAAGTAAGCCTGGACATGCATTGAACTCTCCAAATCACCCTCTTTAATCCCCATGGGCTGGAAATTCAGACAAAACAGAGTAGGGAGGGTCATGTGGCAGGATAAGCAGGAAATGCGCTGCATGGGCACTCCTGCCCTTCACATCTGCCACAGATGGGCAAGGCAACATCCTCCTGCCAGGACAGCTGTCTCTTACATCTTCACATATTCCTCTACGTTATCTTCATTCCCAGCCTGATCAGTGAGAGTTTGGTGTAATTTTAAGCTACACAATGCCATTCTGACACATCAGGGCCAGGGAATGGTCTCCCTGCCCCAGCAATTGAGACAGGTTTGTCAGGGTTACAGGATCTGAGGAGCACAGGACAGCATCTGCTGCTGCAATCCCTATTCCCAAAATGACCTAAGTATTTCTGTCAGGCACTTCGCTGAGCGATCTGCACTCAAATGTGCATACACCTCTGAGAAAAACATTCTTTATGTTACAAAGGTGTGCTTAGAAATGGCTCAAATCCATGTGCCCTGCTTCTGTACAAACTGAAGTCCTGTCACCACATGGGAAAACTAGCACTTGTTTCCAGAAAGACAGATGACCCTGACATTCAGAATCCATCATTAAAGGAACATAAAAAGTTCACCAAACAGCAGCACAGTACCATGCCCACTACCCTGATTGCTTGTTTTATCAGGACGGTGTATCTGATGGGAATGCCTCCACTGCCAGCCAGTACAGAATAAAGAATTTCCAGAGCTCATTAGAAAAACAGAGATAAAAACATGTCAGCTGATATATGTGTATATATATATATATGGTTGTCTCTTTTTGCACTGACATGACATTTATTGAAAGAATTTGATCATGGTGGAATTGCACAGAGCTTTTTCCTATTTCAAACCTTGCACCCTAATGTTACAGCTTTGTGTGTATTACAAATATCTAGGAGGAAGAGTGGAAAATTCTTTCATTCCTGTCTCATAACAAGAAGATCTCAAAGACAATTAAGTTGCAGGAAGGGCACATTTAAAATATATAGGGAACATATTGAGATAAAAATTATCAGTAATAATTATATTAGGTATAAACTTTATAGAATGGTGTGTTATACATTATAGAATGTATAACATGTACTACAAAACATACATATACATGTGCTTATCTATAAATTACACCAAAGCCTGGCATAAGTTAGGCAAGATGTGACCTAAGGATTCAGATTTCCTCATGCATACCTCCTTTGATGTTTTGAGTACTGAAAAGTAAACTCCACAGTTATGGCTGATGTTGGATGCAAAAAGCTGGTCTCTTTGGATCTTGTGCCTGGTTGAGGTTTACTCTACCTTTCATATTCTGCTGATGTGCCAAAGTACTGCTAAAATGTTAAATTCAACAAAAGGACATGACTTGGATATTGCAAAAAGAGGTGTAAAAAAGAAGCCCTCAAGATAATTTATATACTAGTGTCTCTGGTAATAAAGTTCTCTGAACTACTTTCTGCCATGGTATCCACATGGTTCTTGTGTACAATGAGCAGAACCAGGGTCCTTGTGCAGCCTACATTGTTTTAGTGCTTTGGAGGGAAACAAACACTGTCCTAGCAGAATTCTGCTTTGAGCTGTGGAACATCCACAGAGCAAGAGACAAATATGGTTATATTCAGTTATCAAAAGCATACTGTATTTATATATTGTACCCAAGTCATGGGCTAGAAATTCCCAATGTAAACATGAGTACATTATGGCAGAAGGTGTCTAGCAGCCATATACCCTCTAGATCTAACATTTGAAAAACAGGTTTAAAGCATGGCCACATCTTTGCTGTGAAACAACGTGATGCTATGCTTAATACTTGCCAAAGATCTGTATCCCATAACAGTACACACATCTCAGCATCAGACTCATAATGAGTTATTGAATGAACTATAGCATAACTTTTAGAAATATACTTAACCCTGAATTAAGCATTTCAGTGATGGAGAACACACCATCTCTTAGTTGTTGTCATAGGTAGAAAAATAAAGACTCTGTTTCTAAACTTTTTAATTTATATTTTACTTTTGATAGCTGAATCTCACTGTGCCTTATTCCTCTGAAAAGAAGACCTGTTTACAAT
This sequence comes from Dicrurus megarhynchus, assembly GCA_013399195.1. Classification (NCBI taxonomy): domain Eukaryota; kingdom Metazoa; phylum Chordata; class Aves; order Passeriformes; family Dicruridae; genus Dicrurus; species Dicrurus megarhynchus. The sequence continues at coordinate 450,923 of VXAD01013449.1, forward strand.
CAAAGATCTATTCCCTGGACAGAAAGCAAGTAATTATTTCTCCTGAATAAACATTGTAAGTCTCTCCACGTCTCTCTCAGGCATGGGTGCCACATGGGAAATAATTTTGCAACTGTTTTTTAAAGACTTTCAATTTTCTCTGTGGTCTCAAGAATGTAGGGTCAACATAAGTGGACACTACATCAGTGTTGGTCCTGTCACTAGCATAGCACAAACATGAAACCATCCCCATAGAATTCTCAGAGATCATCTTGCTGGTAAAGTCAAGTGTTTCTTAGCTCAAGACTCACATGGGGACCTCATGTTCAAGTGGTGTCCACCTACACCATAATCAGGCAGAGCTAAAGCTGGACAGGCGAGAATGGAAACAGGGTTAATGGTGAGCTGACATTATTGCTCATGAAATATCATCAAGATTAGATTGTGCCATTTGGGTTCAAGTTTTCCAGTGTACCTGTCAGCTACCACTGCTCAGAGGAACACCTGCGCCCCCAAGCTACCACGTAGTTTGGCATGACAGACTGATCTTTTCTGCCTACTCTCTGTGGAACAGTGCTGGGGGCTTTTTTCCCTAAAATAAAGATTCTAAATTTATGCAAATAAGATCTTCTCTAACTAGGCTGTGAGGAACTCTACAAGATCATCCAGACTTGCTACTGCTCTGTCCTGTAATCTAACCTTTCACCTACTAGTATCGGAGGTATTTTTTGACTCCTAGATTGTGTGTGATTGGAAAAGAGAAGAAAATAGGGTTTGGATTGTGGGTTTTGTGTTGTCAGGGTCTGAATAAACAAAACGTAAGCACTTCTTTCCCTTCTCTGTCCCTTGAGCAGAGCTGCGGGGACATGTATTTCTGGGATTTGGAGAAGACAAAAATAGCCATACCTCAAACTTTCTTCCTTTTCCTTTCTTAATCACATTCAGCTTTTCTCAGCAGACCTTAGAGACATTCAGTGAATACTGACACTGACTTTGTAACATCTAAATTAACATCTTCTGATATCCTGTTAATCTGCAACAATAATCAGCTGGAGTCTTTTGATCTAGTAAGAGATGAAGGGAGATTAGCACAGGATGGACAACCCTTTTAATTGATTAAAATGATAAGCAGAGAAAGAGAGAGCTGCTTTCAAAATCCTACAGCTCAGTGGCCAGAGGAGTGTGCACAGTATATTTTCTAAATCCCCTAGTTACTAAGCAGCTTTGACTAAGATCCCCTGTGCACTTTGGGAGTATAAAAGGGCACAGGTCTTGAATTTGCAGATCAAGGAGCATAATGATGTCTACAGCAGTTTTGTGTTCTCCTACAGGGAGAGCATCAGACGAAGCATATGTAACAGATTAAAAGATCAGACAGCTGCTGTAGGTTTGCATGTCAGAAAATCAGCTTTTGTTGTTCAGGTATTAGGGGAAAAAATGGATGATTTATTTGCATATCTGTGTTTAAAATAGATAGGGGCAACCTTTTAAAATTATGTGCCAGAGAAAATACATTCTCAGTAGCACCAGTGAGAATTACCCCTTTAGATTTACAATTACCCCTTTCAAAACTGGACTGTAAACTTTAGATACAAAAATGATAAACAGTTCCATCCTGGTTTTAAAGCACTTCTATTTACTTTCTGCTGAGCAAGAAAATACAGAGCAAATGCAAACCTAGTGCAGTGCAGGCACTCTTGAAAAAATGGTTAATATATACCTTTTTACATAAAGTTGTAGGGGGGGAAATTTAATTAGGGAACACCCTGGTGGTCAATTAACGAAAGGGAAAAATGAGTGTCTGAGGATATGTGTACAACTTTGACAGCAGCCATCAAAGTTATTTCTCACACAGTAAAATGAAATGCTCAAGACACGTTTCAGGACTGGTACTGTACTGCATGTCTCACTGGTGCCATACAGTGTGTGTGTCTTCAGGGGCTGTTGGCAGTGTGCAATAGGTGCACACTTTTAACGGTGAAGAGGGATGAACAAAACCCTAGACTGACAGCCTGACAAATTTCATGTTATTTTGTACTGTGGTGTGTGTGGTTGCTCCAGAAATACAGACTGCTATCTGCTGTCCCTCTGATTCAGTTCCCACTGGGTGGGTTTTTCCCTGTGGAATTCAGAAACAAGTTCAGTGGGAAGAACTCCTTGTGAAAAGTGCTACACAAACACACATGCCCAAAAGAGATTGTGTAACTCAAAAATTACACAATGGGCAATTCTTACACAAAGGGTACACACAGGGAAGTATATGGGAATAGTGAGAGTATTTGACAGAATAAGAGTCAAAAATCTTTGCTTTGGTCAAGCATTTTGTTTTCTTTGAAATGATAAGCTCAAAGAAGAACTTAGAGAGGGATGAGAAGGAGGAATACTAAGTTGATCTGATCTATTTATGGGTACCATGAGAGGGAGACCCAACAAGACCACACTCTGCCATTTTCATAAGTTGATTGTTGATGTGTGAGGATCAGGAAATGGAGCTGCAGAGCAACAATGGCATTCTTCTTCAGAAGGAAGTTTTGGTCAAAGCATCAGGCTGGGATGGTGGTCACGGGGAGCAGCTGTGAGCAGCCTGGGATTGCCTCTGCCATTGTAGCTCTAGAGAAAAATATACTGAACTAAGAGAAAAAGAGCTATGGAGAAAAAACTTTGGGTGCAGGCTAAACAGGAGAGTGAAGCCAGGGCCATGGCAATTTCTTACTGGTAGATGTGAGAAACAAGTAAGGTGTGTGGTGCTGTCTGTAGGGATCCTACAAGAAAATAAGAAAAAAGGGAAAGAAAAATCAAAGGTCTCTTGCAGCATTGCTAGCTATGAGAAGACATCACGGTATCACGAAAGACATGCCAGAGATATGTGTGAAGTTTTCAACTGATGTGCATTAAAATTCTGGATTATAAATTATGTCAATGGACAGAGCAGCTAAATTTGCATAAGATCATAAAAATATGAAGCAGGAAAACAGGACAAACCAAAGCATGGAGCCCTGTGGGGATATTTCTCTCTAAAGGCACAGTGAAGGAACCCCAACCAGACAGTAAATTTTTAAGGACACCTTCGAGCTTGTTCCCCTAGGCACTTTATTGTAGACTATATATGCCTTTAAGCACAAGTGCTCACATTGTGCAGCACACCTAAATCCCAGGCACAGCAGCATTTTTACGGATCTCTGAGTCAGTTCTTAATCCGTTTCATGCACCTTTGACTTGCTTTCAGTGTAATAAGTTTGCCAGTCACCTGGACTGCAATTCTCATTATTCTCTGCCTCTGCTGATCTTCTTGGCCATCACTTCTCTGTTATGCATAATCTGGATCATATGCTGTGTCAGTGAATGATGTGCTGTCTACTGACACGGTGAATGAACACCTTTGCTCTTCATGAATGAGCGCAGACTTGCTTTCATCAATCTGCACTGAACACTAATCCATTCATATTGCAGCTTACATTTTAGACTAAAGGCACAGAATTACCTTTAGTCTGTGTCCTCTGATTTTGGAGTAAAGCTGAAATAGAGGCTTTTCCTCGCAAGCTCTTTTCAAAAGGAGGGGTCAAGTAGTTGATAGCAAAGCACGTGTTTCCCCTGCTGGTCAGTTGGCATTTATCACAGCATTATTCATCCTTTAGATTATTTAGCAATTGTTTTATCCAGTTGTTTTTTTAATATATTTTCAGGTATTCATTGGATTCTATATCAAATGGGTAATTAAAATACACCTACTTTGTCTCCTATGTTTGCATAGCCTGCTAATTTTGTAACAGCCTTAGAGCACCAGCTGTTCAATATTGATTATGCTGTTTATTGTTTCTAATATCATCCACTACACATTCAGATAATTTTATCTTAATATTTATTCCACTGATGACATCTAGACCTCCTTTTGTCAATATCTGGTTTGACCAAGCCTTTAATGCTTGACATTTTATCAAACTGCTGTCTTTAAATATCAGCATCCAGGGTTGACATCAATTTTATCTTCTTATTTACCTGTAAGCTTCTATGACGCTTAAAACGTCTCCGTCTATTATTTGTAAAAGCCTTTCTGACTTCTCCCAACCTTTTGGCTAGAATTACCTCAATATATCTTTAACTGTTAATGTTCCTATAAATCTTTTCTCATTGTATATACGGTTAGAAAAGTGTCCCTTTCATAGTTTCATTGATACACTTCATAGTCAGGTTTCTAGGCATTGGACATTGGACATTGGACATCTCTTATCATCTAGGGATCTTCCCCTATTCTTATTTGTGGTATCTTGATGTCTGAGTCATCCTCATGTTTGAGCAGAAAATGTTGAGAATCTCTTGGCACATCTTGAGAGAGTGCTGCTGAGACTGGGTAAACACCGTGAATGTGCCTTGTTCAATTATTTGTTTCCAGTCTTCAGATGACAACATGATTAATAATAACATTTCTGTTCTCATCCTGCTAAATGGACTGCTCATGGCTGACCTTCTTTTCAGTCTTTTACCTCCTATGGTGTGTCTGTTAAAAGACCACATCTGACCACTTGTGTAATTCAGTGTGTCTTGTTACTGCAGCTGCTTAATTCGGGGTGATGTCTTCACGATAAACTACACAGACAGAATCAGCTTCTCAGAACTTCACTTAGTGAGGGGAACTAGGATGGGGATTTCACTAGAATCACAATTTAATCTCCTTGACAGATGTTCATAAATGTCTACACCTCAACTGGAAATATTGTTATATTTTCATTGCTTCCAGATATGATTCTTAATCTTCATGTACTGTTACAGGCACCAGTGGTTTTGAAGTCTTCCCTTTTTTAAATGAATGTCTAAATATTAAAGTGACCATTTGTTCTGTCTTCCCCCAAACTAGAAGCCTGGGGTATTTTTCCTTTGAATTAAGCATCACTCAATTTAGCATAAAATTTAGCTGTACATGAAAAATTCATTAAGTTCCCTCATTTTTGAGCAGACTGCAAAGTTTTCTTGTATGTCCTGACCAGGGCTATCAAGTACCATGCATATCCCTATGGGCTCCCTTTGACATGCTGGGACAGAGACTGAACACTCAAATACACTGGAAGAAGAGGATAAAAAACAATGTAACATGATGGAAGGAAATATTAACACCTCTTAAAATACATAACTTCATTTCATATGGATCACCTTGCAGGGGAAACTGCTGACAAAAACAATGAGATTTCAGAAAAGCAGTGTCAGATAATGATGGGAAATGTTTTGTATACAGCTACTGTCATTTAATCCAGTGATTATCTAGTACAATATATACAGAAAAATCCAGGGGGAAAAGATCTTTGGACTGCATCATCTTGGATGAAAACTTCCTCACTAGGTCATACAGCCACACTTTGTTTCTCTGACTTTCCAAGCTGTGCAGTAGCTCAGCTTCAAGGGATGTTACAGAAGGTGCCTCTTCTTGCAGTGACTGTGGTGATGTGCATGATGTGCATGCTGCCTCAAGCAGGGAAAACACAAACTGTGTTTCTCCTGGCTAAGATAAATATTCTAGCCATTTGGAAACTTGGAAAAAGGTATATTGGGCCTGCTCTTGTAAATTTTTTAATAACCATATCAGAAACATTTATGTATGCTTAAATAATTTTTCTTGGACTAAAGGTAATCATCTCTCTGAATAACCTTTGACTTTCACTGAAGAAGAAAATTTCACAGACCTTCAAGCTTCCAAGGAGCATCTAAAACATGTGGGAAGTACTTTAGGTACCAGGGATGAGTTTGGATGAGTCTGGATGACTTTAGAGATGCCTAGGGCTTTCAGGACTCTTGTGAGTCATGTTCTGCTGTGAAAGAGAAAGCTTTCTTTCTCCCTAGCCTTTTAGAGCTTCTGAAATTGTGCCAAATTTAGGCAAAATGTAGGTGTAGTGTAAGTCCTTGTCCAAAGGAGTTAATATAGCAAAATCTCATCTCCTCACTCACTCAGTGGACCTGACACAATTAAGGAACTTTTTGTGACAGTCCCCTAAACTGAGGATGATGGTGACCTGGAAAGGTTGAGGTTCTTGCATTGTTAGTCCACATCCCACTCAGAAAGCACTTGCATTCTTTAATTTCTGGGCAAGCTTTCTATGGAGGAGTGAGCAAGCAGTGCATCAGGGCAAGGAGCACTTTTGTTGGACTCTAGAATCATATTTTTAAGAACTACCATTGCTTTCATTTAAAGTATTCTGACGACAAGCAATACATAATATTGGGACCAAATATTCAGAGAATATATTAAACAAAGAAAAGCACTTTAAACATTTATAGGTAATGAGTAATTTCTGAGAATAATTTATAACTCAAAAAGATAAGTTTTTATTGAGCTGGATTCATATTTTTCACAGTGTCTGGGGCTGAGAAATTTCTGCAGGGCTTCCTGTTATGTGCACTCCCTCTTTTCTGAAAAACACGAGAAGAACTGTTCCACAAAGGAAAGGTCCAAGGAGGAAATCTTTTTCATCCCACAAATATTACGAGTATTGTCTGAGATAAGGAAGGCTTGGTGGGCATCCACTCCTGCTGCAGGAGACCATGGTCAGCTCTCCTGGCAATGAATGGCATCTGGATTAGCCCCAAGCATACCCTTATTCCCACTGTTAGGAAGAGCTGTCTCTCCCTTCAAATAAGCACAAAGGCTCAGCACTCTGTTCAGGGATGCGGCAGCAGGCTGCCTTAGGTGCTATCCACTTAGCAGCCCTTGCTCTGCCTTCCTGCTCATGTATTTCACACATCCCAAAAGAATGGATCTTCATTTTATGCTCAGGTAGTATTTTCAGGGCAAAATATCTGTTACTTAATGGTCATTATTTACCCCACACCACATTCTTGATGATGAGCTCTAAACAGTTCCCAGCTGTAAAGTAAGGGAACACACGCTTTTTGGTCATCAAACTTGTTTTTGAATGAGAGACTCTCTTTTGATTTACCTGTGTTAACAAGTTCATTACCTCCTTTTAAGTTCTCTGACCCACTGACATTTTGTCTGCCATGTAACTCTCAACTGATATGTTAGGATATCCCATTGTCTGAAGACATGTCACAGATTATTTAGGTGTTGCAAAGCAATCAGTTTTCTGAAAAAAGTTCTCAATTTTAAAATTTTTATTGCATTTTTCCCTTTCAAATCCAAATTAGGCCTCACTTCCCATTGACTCAAACATTTTATAAATGCTTTTAAAACATGTTTTTCATTGGTACCGTCCCACACCACTAATTTCCACATTTTCAAAATCTTTTTTCAAATTTTACTGAAAGAAAAGAAACAAACATCTCTACTATTCCTCCACATCAGATGTGCTGACATTTTCACTAAAGGACTTTTTCAATATGTTATATATGAGGCTGTATCAGGAGGCATGTGCACATGCTGGCATCTGACATTTCTGCAGTCTAGCAGACTATATATAGTAATCTAAAATAGAATCATTTTACCTGCCAGAGCCCTACAGAGTCTCCAAACAGCCCAGTGAGCCAGGGGCTCCCAGCCCGGTGGGTGCCTCTGTGGGCTCTTAAGTAGCAGTGGGACATCAGTCCTTTCTTAGCAGAGAAGGAGGGAGGGAATGGTGTCAGGATGACAATAGCTTTAAACTTCATCTGATCAGGTTTGAAGGAGAGTGATCATATTGGCTATTCACTAAAAACCTATGCCCGCAGCTGGACAACAAAAGGGCTTGTTCATCTACAGAAAATTATCATTTCCCCATTCAGGTATTTCTTGCAACAAGGTGAAAAGGATGCCCAGATCACTTCTCTCATGTCAGACAGGCAAGCTCCTTGGCATTCTCATGCTCAAGCTCTTGGGATGCGTATGGAGAACCTTCACAGGTGTGAAATGCATCAGGGGGAACACAAAATCCATCTGATAATCAAGTAATTGCAAGATGGGGGTTGGCATTACAGACCTGAGACAAATATACTCAGGCTTTTCATAAAAACTGGCTTCCTGTTGATACCCAGAAAGCTGGAGATGCTGGTGATCACCCAGAAAATAATAGCTCCTCCTTCATTTTCCATGAGAAATCAAATGGTAATGTTTTCCTTTCAGTGCCATTTTGCCTTTCATCTATCCTCAGATAAATGTTTGCTTCCAACAATTCATGCCCTCTCTCCCAGTTTGGTTTTACAGTGCATCTGAATTGGTCTCTCATATGGTATTGCAGAGGGGTTTGATAGCCACAGATGGTGCATCTGCAAACATTTGAACTCAGCTTCACTATCCAGACTTCCAATACTTGTCTGTGTCCCAAATGGAGCTGGTAAATGACTGTAGTTATTCACTCATGATAAACACTAAAGGGTAGTGAGTTTTGGCAACTTAAAAAAATCAAAGAAATCTTAATTCCTGGTTCTGTAGCTCCAGCAATAATATCAGGAGAAGAATCTTTTCACAGCAGGTAAATTGAAGAAGTTTTAGTTGGCCTTTCTGTGCTTCACAATAATTTCCTTTGCTCGATTTTTGTCAAATCTCTGTAGCTAAATAGCATTATTTCTACTTTGTAAAGTGGAAATAATGCCATTACACTTTGCTGTCATTAGAAGAGTACAGGATAAGAATTTGTATATGTATTGGCTAAAAATTCTTAAGTCCATTCAAAAGGAAAAGGAAAAGCAGGATTATTAGACAGACAAAATGGACTCACTTAGTAGTGCACCTACTATAGAAATTTAAAATTCCTTGTCCTATTTGAAAAATACAGATAACTTTCATTTTCTGTGTCAGAGGAGTACCAGCACCCAGCAGGACTCAGCCTGGCAGGATCCTTCACAGAGACCTGCTGGTGAGCTGAGGGGGAGAGTAGGGAAACACGGAGGCTGAGCCAGACCCTGCTCTAATGCAGGGTCAGCCCAAGGGGGTGCTTCAGCTCATGTCCGTGGCCCAGGTCCCATCTGTGTGGGGATACAGGCTGGCCTTTGCTTCAAATGCAATTCTGCACCTGCCTCTAAGTCAAGGTAGGAACAGGGAGAAACACTACCCTCTGCACTCCTGTGGGCATTTGAAATTGAAACTGCCATTAGTTCCACGAGCTCATCAGAAGTCCTTTTCCCAGCTCTAAAATTGTTGGGCTGACTCCAGTATAGAAAGTAGATGGCAAGGGAAAAAAAAAAAAAAAAAAGACATTATCCTCATTTTTCAAATGGTGCATGAAAATCTTGAAAATACATGGCTTACCCAAAGTGAGAAAAAAAATCTATGCCAGAGCTGTGCTACACTTCAGGTGAAGTGTGCCAAGGCCAGACTGGGTCCTCACACTGATTTATCCTCAGTTCTAAAGGCACTGAGGATCAAATGAGCTGCGGTAAGCTCCTGAGGATGAACACATGAAAGGATGGAACCAGGTGGATAGTAAATGGAAAGATGTTCCCATAATTAGGGCTGTCTGAAATAAGCCCAGAGCTGGGAAAGGAGACCAAGAGAGAAAGTAAAGCTGAGCCTAAGAAAAATGGAACAAAGGAGCCTTAGAAGTCGAGAACATATTCTGCTGTAAGAGGAGATTGAAGCAGGATATAAGGATTACATGGTTAGAGGAATGGGTGAGGAAACACTGTAATTTTGGCAGCTGCAACTTTACTGAAAAGGAATGGTAGAAAACAGAAGGTATAAGAAAGACAAGTCTGTTTCCCAAGGATGAATGAAGAGGGTGCAGTGGTGTCTTGACAAATGTGTGTACATTCTGCAGGGAGAGAGGGAGTCAGATTTTTTAAGGGCCTGGGTGTGAGGGGTGGAAATATCTCCTAGAACCAAGGCTTTGGCAAAATGGGCAGTCAGAAGAGGTCTGTGTCTGAGCAAGTCACTACAGCCCATGCTGCCCTGCTTGTGGGGAGCCTGCTTAACCTGTGGGGGGCTGCAACAACTTCATATCCCTTCTGCTTGGGGTCATCTGCTTCCTTGGAGAGTGCCAGGCTGGGAGCTGCAGTGGAGAGCCATGGCTAGAGAGCAGGAGAGATGAGCAGCAAGCTTTGGGCAGGTAGGAATGCAGAATAAACCCACAGCAGCTCGTGTCTCTCACAGGCATGGTCTTCCTTCCCAGCCATCAGTAACAAGCAGTTTTAATCCCCAAACTTGACAGCTTTTCTACAATTTCCTTAGGAGTGACTGTGGCTGCTGAGGACTGACACATCCATGCACAGACAGCTCTTTGCAGACTTTAAATGGCTGTGAAAGGAACATGGCTCTGAGTATGGCTTTCCATGCAATCAAAACCAGCATATTTTTGCAAGCAGGACAATGAGCAGAGATACTGAGTTTCTCTCTCACTCTACAGATTTTCAGTCTTACATAGTGCAGTTTGAAACCATCACTGTTCTGGTGAGGAAAATGTGCAGTCAACTGAACATTAACTGTTTTGGACACTATTACTACAAAAATAAAAAATCAACCAACTTCATCTCTGAATAGAAAAGTCTGCAGTGGGAAGACTGAGTGAATAACTGAGATGATTGCTGAGGAAGAGAGGGAAATAACAGTTTACAGTTCACAGGATCTTAATGGATAATCAATGTGGTAAATTAGGATGCGGCTGAAATTACAGATATAGTAATTAAAATTACCCATGAATAATTGAACACAGGTCCTTTAAAATAGAATAGAAAGTGCTGCTAGACAGAAGCAGAATAATACTGTGCAAATGTACAGAAATTTTAATTTTTAAGAGAAGTTCAAACTGGCAAGAGATGTGTTCAGTATCTCCACTACATTTTTCACAAGCTTATAATAAGTAGCTGTAAACTATTGTTGGAGAGGAATTTAATTTAATTGCATCTCCTCCTTATGAACAACACTTTTTGAAGCATATTTAAAGTCAGTACCAAGGTGTTTCTAAATTACCATTCAGAGTCTATTCACTTCAGCTGGCCACGGTTTGATGGTACTTTCCTCTTTGGTCTATTGCTCTCTTTTAAATTGCAGAAACTATGTTATGAACAGAATAGACATAAGCTCTGTTGTTCCAGCACAGAAGCTTTTCCCAACCAATGCTGGAGCTGCTTTTTACCTAACAGGAGAAAATTACAAACCCAGAGAAAGGAGAGGGATTATCTGTCCCTTCTGTTTCCCTGCAAAACTCCTGCTGCAAGTCACTTCTGACAATGCAATGCAGATGTAAATCATTAGTTTGTTCTGGCAGGATGATTCCCACATTTTCAAAATATTCAAGTATAATGTGATTATGCTGAGTGACTACATGACTGTAAAACTGGCCAAAAAGCCCATATGTCATTAGATTTCTACTAAATATACAGGTCCAGCTTCATCAGGCTCTACGAACTTGTGTGATTTCAATGTGTGTGGACAGTATGTCTGAAATCCTTTTTTGCCAAATCTGACCTTAAGCAGTTTCTCTGTGTTATCAGTGCTGACCACTCGAGCTTTAAAGGCTAACATTCTTCTGCTAGAATTCCAAGCACATGCTTTAATATTTTCCCCTTTTAATTTTGTAAAATCCAGTGATGGAGGATACCCGAGGCCTCTCTAACATTTTTTTAGCTGACAGGAATCTCAACAGAAGATTTTGTCCTAGATGAGCGTATGAGCTCTAGGAGAAGATCATACAAAACACCAGTATAAGTAAGTTATTTGTTATCAAAATAATACCAAGAAGACAGGAGCACACAGTTGTAATAGATTAGAAAACAGGAAAAAAATAGCCATTACTTTGCATAAGACCTTTTAACACTCTGCAGTATGCCCCATTCCAGCTGACACATGGCCATCCTTGTGGGCCTGGGACAGACTTCAAACTCTCCCTGAGGCTACCTGTGCAGGCTCACAAGTGCATGAGCATGATGTGGCACTTGCTACAACTTCTTAGCAATCCTAAGACCCACAGAAAATCCCATATTTAATCTTAAAAACTACTCGATCACAAAAAAGAGGCTTAAACACATAGGTACATAGTTTGTACATCCTCATCATTCTGCCTCCCAAACTGAATCCTCATAACTCCTCCTCACAAACCAAATCAGAGGGCAGCCAAGGTGTTTTATCTCTCCAAATTTTCTTCAGCCCAACTGTAGGTAACACTCACAAAGATTTAACTGAGGGTTGTAAAAACCAGTGGAGATGGGCTCTGCTAAACCCCAGGGAAGATTCAGTGCTGAAAGATAGGATGGAAAATTTGAGGTTTGCTATACAAACATGATTATGCCTGTGATATGCCTTTTTCTCTTTCTTTCTCTTGTACTACATGCATTCTGGTGGATCTTTGGATTCTGCAGCAGTTTGGTAATTATCTGTTATGTTATAAACAATCTTGTTTTGTTTTGTTGTGTTTTTTTTTTTTTTAATTGAGCTGTTTCTAATGATTCACAATTAATTACAACAGCTCTAAATTTTCAATTTAAAGTAGTTTAAATTATTGCCTAGGCTTTTCCCATAGGCAGAGACATGCTAGCAGAACAGTCCTGGTGAATCAGATTTAATAGGCATTTTGAAACAAGCACAGCTGCAATTATGCCCGGAGAATTTCTGCCAACTTTTTTATGGTTTATTTTTATTGTAAAAGCATCTTTTAAATACCTTTGTTTCTCCTGGGATGGAAATTATTGTTTTAGAGTATTTCATGCCAAATTTTTACTTAGTATGCTACCTAGTAATTTATTTCTTATTACCTAAAAATCATGTTATATTTCAAGAAAATATAGAACTAATACAAGGTAACATGCTGAAAATAGAGGTATTTGTGTTTGCTGTAATACATCCTGTAGTTATTATTTTTATGTTACTCCTGATATTTTAAAGTGCTATGCAAACATTAAGTGAATCATAAAACCTAAGAACTCATTATTGCTCTGTCCTTATTTTATAAACAGAGAAAAGAGAGCACAGAAGTGCCCTGCCCATTGTAATAGGGAAGCAAAATTAGAACTTTTGCTCCCATCTCTCAGATGACTCCTGAAAATGCTTTGTGAGTAAAAACCCATTTGTGAGAAAATTGCCTTTGATTTTACTTCTGTAATAAGATTTGGATTTTTTCTTCCTTCATAATGTACAGAAAAAAGAGAAGATGCTTACATTTTATTCATCGTGTTGATAAATGTTGAGTATCCAAATTTTGCACCATTTCTCCATTGCAGCTTGGAATCCAAATGAATGTTAAGCAGTGCCAGTCACCACACAGTACCCATAGTATTTTCCATCAGACCACATTATGCATATTAGACCGGCCCTGAAAGCTTCAATTTGTCCATCTGGAGTCCAACCTCCAACAGGAGCAACTGTCTAGAGTAGTTAATGTCCTCATATAGATGCCAGTAAAAAGAAAGCAATAGACACAGTAGGAAATAAATTAGATAGGTAATTTTTTTCTTCTTGATTAACAAGAATTAAGGAAAAAAAAATAAAAACATTGATGGAAAAAATGTGAACATATTCATAACCCCATCTCAATCACAGAATATTATCTTACAGTAAAAATTCTACTTAGATGCTCTGAATGAGGCACCAAGTAAATACTTTTGAATTTGGTTGAATTTAATTTCATTTGGTTATCTTTTTCATAGATAAACCATGATCCACTGACACTTCATTCTGAAAATCACTCATTTTGTTAAATTTAGCTTTAGCAGTATGCTGAGCTGAGGCTCCAGTCATACATTTGATGGTGTCACCTCTCTTATTTGGTATGAGTCCCATGTGACATCACTGAATATTTGTATCACCATTTTCATTTTAGATATTTCTCTATTTACCTTCATCTCACTTTTTCAGACTGTGCTGATTGTGGTTCTCCCAATCTCAGAGACAGTATTACAGGAATATGAAAGGATAAAGAAGGGAAAAAAACATTTCCCAAAGAAATCTGTTCCACAGCTCAATTTGTGTCACTAGCAATTACTATTGCCAGTATTCACTTCTTAAATACTTACATCCTTACCTATATTGATCTTAAACACATGTGGAGTCAGGTCAGGTTTTAATATCTCCTTATCTTTGTGTTTAATTTGACCTAGGTATGATTTCCAGACCCTACTTTAAGCAAGCAGATACCTGGAGCACGACAGAGGACACTGAAGCAACAGAGATGATAAATGTCAAGTAAAAAACCTATAGAAGATATGAATGATTTTCCATGCAGGCCAAGTAGGATGGCATTGGAAGTCCTAAATTTTAGAAACACATCTCTACTGTAAAATAGCTATTGAAATAATTATAGAATAATCTGTATTGTGTGACATGTTAACACTGCTAAAGGTTGGGGTTCTTTTATTCTTGGTGGTGTGCATTCCCGCTGGATTGCCTCAGAAGTGCGAAATATATTTATTTAGTCAGAAGAACTGCTAGTTGTTCAATGGCTCTTGCTGTGCTGGAAACATTTTGAATTTATATTGTTGCTCTGAATGCAAGGCACTTCTGATTCATTTAACATTGTTTGGACAGCTGTGAAGAGAAATAAAGTGGCACAATATTGTTTTCCTATGCTGCTTTTCAAGTGGCATAATTGCCTCAAATATTGCCTGAGATACCCACTGAGACAATCAGGAGACAATTTTAAATGAAGCAACATGTATCTCAGCACCGAAAACCAAATTGTGCACTGCAAAGTGATAGAGGAAGTACTGGAATAGAGATCCCTGCTAAGCACTGTGTTATGTACCTACTTGCCAGCCAGAGGTTACTTATTTTGAGATAAGTGCCAATTTTTTTGTCAGACATACTAGACATTGCCTTAATTCTGTAAATTCCCTTTACAAATAACAGTGGAGATATTTGTGTGCCAATTGATTACTCTTTCAATCTTTCACAGAAGATGCACTTGTTATCATGAACAACATGCAGTTATTCCTTCAGAGACATCGTTTGTGGGCTGATTGCCTCCTTAATGTCATGAAGCAGTCTTTTGATTAAAGAGAGAAATGACAAATTTTATGCTACTTCCTGATTTTACACCTCTCAGGGTAAATGCGTGTCTTAGCATTACTCTTCATTCAGAATAACTGCTAATTTCCCCAAACACAAGCTTCACCTCTGAGGCTGATCCCCCAGCCCACTTGTCCAGAGGCAGACCTTGTTCCTTCTTTTATCCATGCTGGCCCCCACAGTATCAGGTCCGTCCTTCACAGCCTTCTTTCTCCCTCACACAAATGCTCTGGTCCCATTTTCCTCACAAAACCAAAACCAAAAGCTGCGTGCCTGGACCAGACTGTAAGAGGATAGCTTGCCTCCTCGCATCGTGGAAGGAACTGTTCAGTTCACAAAATCATTAGGTCCAAGGCAGAGGTTGGGATTCCTAGCCCGAGGCAGGAGGAGGGGAGCTGTGCTCATGCTGTGTGAGTTAGTTTGGGACCCATGGCGTGGCTTGAAGTGAGCTCTTATGAGCTTTGTACTGGAATTAGCGGTGCCCTTGTGAACGAGGAAGTCTCCAACACTCCAGAAGAAATCCACTAGCATAGATGCAAAGGCTTGGTGATGAAATACTGTAAAGCAGCTTTACATCTTGCATGTCCTTTACACTTGAGCTTGCCCTGTCACTTAAGGGTGCCCTAGCGATGTTCAGAGCTTGCTGGGGAGAAAAATGCTCAGGGCCCAGGAGGGAACTTTGTGATTTTCATAGAAATAATGGGAGGAAGCTAAACCAGAATCTACATCATACCTTCCAGAGTTGTTATGCAGAGGAAAAAATCTTGAGGGGCATTTTGATTATTTCTAATTTTCATGATTCTTGGCAGCTCTAAAACACAAACTAGAGGTTTTGTATTCACAGCATGGGATGGATGTATCCATTTTCCCTAATATCCTGTCACCAAGCAGACAAAAGCAGATGCTTGGAAGAAAGAAAAAAGAAAAGGTCAAAAATATAATGATGTTTCCTTAGAATATTTTTCTGGCCCCAGGGACTCCTTGTGTCTGAGATGGTGTCTTTGTAATTAATAACACTGATTTTTTTCTTTTGATTTTTCTTTCAGTCATCTTTTGAACTCATGTAGGTGCTTTGCATTTGAAAAAAACTGTATTTACCTGCACAATGTGAAAATCAATTTCTTTCATTTTCTCTGAGCCTTCTGTTAACCTGTAGTTCTTGCTTTCCAGAGACTGTGAGCAGCCATTCCCCGTGTACCTCTGTTTGTATTTTTTTTAATGTGGCACTTTTCCCCACTCCTCATTCCCAGTTATGTTTACTTATTAAAGGTCCCATATTTTCAAAAATAGTTCCAGCATTTGAATGTTTTTAATATACTATTTTGAATAGTATAGTTTCGAATATCCCTGTCGCACTGCTTGTGATCTTTCCCAGTTATATTCTGCATTTTCTGAGATTGGGAGATGAGTACTGCCCACAAGAGTTCAAGATGTGACTGAACCATGGATGGGTAATGAGATTCTCTGCTTGTTTCAAAGGCTGCTCTGTGTTAAAACTGATTAACCAGTGTAGCCCTGCCAGCTCCTGTATGCATATTGTTTGGAGACCTGTAATTAGGTGAGAGTCTCAGCTTGCATTTATGAATTGCATAAACAAGTTTCTGTTTTCTGTGACTAGAGAAAAATTCTGCAGGAAGTAAAATCTATAACTTGGAAATCAGGAGCTAAGAGAAAAATAAAGGTGCATTATTTGGGGAGGGGGGTTATCCTTAAACCTGATTTCATAATTTGAAGGTATGTGTAATATTTGCATGCATTTTATTAGTATTGAAACACTTTGTGCCACTTACCATGCAGATTTGATGAGCTATCCATCTCCTCAGGCTAGCTCCATACCTGGCATGGCCTCCACATTCTCCACACAGTCCATGTCTGACTGCAACCACACAGCTACTAAGAGATGTTCTTACACATGTGATCTCCCAAACCTGCCCAGAAACAGTTTGGGAGACCTCGGATGGCTCAGAAAGGTTCTAGGGCCTGCAGTCTTTAGGTTTTGGTGTCACAGCAGTACTTGGAAAAAAAATCAGGGACAATAATCTCTCCTCATTTTACTTCTGACAGTGACAGCAGCCAGAGTCCTTCCTGAGAGCAAAAACGTAGTCTTGCTGATTTATAAAATAAATTTCTGCCTCCTGAATGTATTCTGAGGATCATGTCTGTTTGTTCTAAATCATCAAAGTCAAGGTCAGATAACAATGCTAGACAATTCCAGATGAAAGAACTTTTATCACATATTGTAAACCTATAGAAGGAAATAAAATGAAGGTAGGGAAAACAGATAAGCAAGGGTTAGAAATAACTCTAGGGAGGGCACTGGTTTTAAAGCAGGATCCTCGCCAATAAATGCCAGACAATTTAGTCTGAAGTACTCTTGCTCAGATGCATAAGGACCCTACATGATACACGTGAAATGAGAGTGCTAATGTAGCAGGTACTTATTCTGCAGTCTTGTTCTTCTTCATAGAACTGTAATTAACTGTCTTTTTCGAGGAGTGCTATTACTATTTTTATTTTCATTGACTCTTGAATCCTAATCAAACAAATTTAATGCATTTTTGGACTGCTGGTATCTCTTACTAGATGCTTAGAAAAATATGAAACTGAATAAATAATGTAGCATGTGCAAATAAAATGTCAAGATTTTGACTAGCCTTATCCAGCTGCAATTTCCATTAAGTCTTCTTGGGAATGAAATAGGAAGAACTACAAAGAGAAATGTGTATACCTATGGGCACACATGAATCTTCTTAATTGCACCTAAGTGGCTGAAAACTGTGAAAACAAACTTAAATTCAGTCCTATCATTTCCATTGGAAAATACAGACCTCTATTATCTCCTACATTCATATATCTTCTTGTGATGTTGCATTTTGAAATAATCACCTTGAAGGGTAAGGGCCATTTGTAAAAACATTAGATCATTATTACCTGTAAGGGCAGATATTCTGAATTTCCAAGGTAGTGACTGTAAGTTTAGAAGGCTGAACTCCAGGAAAATTATAAGTCACACTTCCAGTAGTTTAGTTAGAAAAGGTGCCTCAAGCACAATGATGATTTTATGTGCAAAGTTTTTTTTTGCAGTTCTACTTTACACTTCCATCTTCTACTGACCTCACTGACTCTGGGAGACTTTCTTCTTTAGATATTTGAAAAGCATTGTACTTTTTATAGCCATTTAGCAAATTGTTTCTGGAAATATTTTCTGGCATGTAACTGTGATTGTATACAATTGTATACAGAATTCATTACCTTTTATAATTATTTGTGCTTTTTGAAGGTGCTTTTTAACATGCAGTATCTTTTTTTACCATTTGATTTGGTTTTCTGCATGTGTTTGGTCTTTATGAAATTCTTATTTTAAGAGTGTATATGGGTTCTGAATCACCATTTGGGTCTCATTAAATATCCTTAATGGTTCTTTCAACAGTTTTTCTTCTCTTCATTATTACTGATAATCTTTTAAGATGTGCTCTTGTCTTTGTTCAGAAACAGATGCCCATGTCAGATTTTTTTGGTTTCTGTCTTTCCTACAGAGATGGTCACTATGATAAAATGGGTCCTGTCTCCTGTTGCTGCATCTTGAACCAGATCCTGTGCAATGCTTGGAAGTATACCGAAGATATACTTCTCCTCTTGTAGACTTTCTGATTATCTTCTTCATTATAGCTCCATCATTGACGATGTCTGAAAAAAAAAAAATTGTATTGGTTGTTTGTTGTTTGGGTTTTGGTTTGGGTTTTTTCTGGCTTATCTTAATATTTGCCTTCTGCTCTCAGAATCCCTCTTATTTCTCTTACCATTCTGTACCATACTTGTCACCATTTTAGTTGTGTGATCAGTACTGTAGAAATTGTTCCTACTTAGGCAAAATGCTTTTGAGCAAAGATTCAGATTTCTATAGAATTCATCTTGCTTCATTTGAATTTTTCTTCAACAGCACCCTCCTTCATTAGTACAGTCTGCCCTGGCAACCTGAGAGAGTTAGGCAGAATGTTGGGTATTCCCTTGATTATCTTCTCTCCAACAAGACTTTGAGGTAGCTGTTCTAGGAATACCATTGTTTAAAGACAAGTGTTTCACTGCAACTTTCTCTTTGAAACAACATTTGTGAAGTTCCTTCTTAAGAGCAAAAACCAAAACAGCACATACTGGGAAAAACAATGGAAATTATAATTGTTTTAAATCAGATTTCTTCTCATGAGCCCTCTTCAGTGACCAATAAAAGCTTCTGTTGTTGCTATTAAATTAGAGTTTAATTATAAGCAGGTTTGCTGCCAGGAAAGTTAGACAGCATATAGAAAATTCCTAATGATGAGGGGCTTACAAGAGGGCTGGAGAGGGACTTTTCACGAGGGCATGTGGTGACAGGACAAGGGGGAATGGCCTTAAACTGAAGGGGGGCAGGGTTAGATTAGAATTAGGAAGAAATTCTTTTAGGATGGTGAGACATGGCAACAGGTTGTCCAGAGAGGCTGTAGGCACCCCATCCCTGAAGGTGTGGAAGAACAGGCTGGAGGGTCTCTGAGCAAACTGGTCTAGTGTAATGTTCCCTGCCCATGGCAAAGGGCTTGGAATGAGATGGTTTGCTTTCCAACTCCAGCCATTTTATGATTCTATGACTCTGTAAGTGCACTGAAATTCAGGCAGACAGTTAACTACTGAGGGCACAGGATCTCCTCCATTGAGGAACATATAGAGAGATAATATCTTGCACAAAGGATCTGGTTCTGCCTCAGACTAGTAAGCTACACCACATCATCTCTTCCAGCTTTACTTTCCTAACTAATTTGATTTAGTTGAGCATCCTAACTAGGTTTCAAACTGACATAGTCAGGCAACTTCTATGTGTCCCACAAATACAGCCTAAGCTTGATGATGTTTCAGATTCCTCTTCTGTAAACTGAAATCTTTGGGCCACAGTGACTAACCATTAAAAATAAGAACATTTAAAATAAACACTGTTTATAGTAGAATTTTCAGCTATCACATTTCCGTATATCGGAAAGTTAATTTCAAAATACTTAATGTAAATATTTTTTCAAACATCACAATTTTATATCCCACAATTTATTGTATATTAATTAAAATGGTGAGAGAAAATGTAAGAGACACGTAAACCACAGAATTTAAAACATTAAATCAAGAAATTTCTTCATTTTAATAGAAGTTCATGAATTAAAGATGGATCATTAACATAAAGAAAATGGGAAATCTTAAACAGTCCTTTATTTGTGTTCAAGTGATGCCCTCACTGGAGTCTTGTGGTGACACCTGGAGCTAAAAGGAATCTTTATGAAATTTATCCCCATATTTAGCATGTAAATTGAGTATTTTTTTTTCCTACTAACTAGGAAAAGCAAGACTGAGCATAACCCCACTCCAAGGAACCACAGCTGCAGAGAACTCAGGCAAATCCAGCACAGTTGAGGGGAGCAAGAGACCGACACCCTGCTTTGTTTTGCCTAAGAGATGAGATGGCCCACAAAGAGGACATGACCACGGGTGACAAAGCACTCAGGGTGCTCTGGCTGTTCACAGTGCCTCTGTCTCCATCCCTCGTGGCTTCCCTTCCCCTTGTGCTGAAATGCAGACAGTCTCCATGGGAACCGGCACCTTCCCTCTGCCAGTGCCCTGAGAGCCAGGATCGCTGGCTCTGCTGCTGTGCAGGGACCACTGCAAGGGACGGGAATAAGAAGGGCTCTCCTCCAATATTCACTGGGTTTTTTTCCAGCCCAATACCTCGGTATATCAAGTTTTTAAAATGGAAATACTAAAAATACTTGGAGCTGTTAATTTTTCAGCTTGAATAAGACTAGCTAGCTACCTCACCTAGCATTAGGAAGTAAAGGTCAGTGCTTGACTTAGCAATGGCCTTCCTACTCCAATCTGCTATGAAGGATTGCATGGCTGGAGACATATATATTTCTTTCTGAGCAAACACTTCATCCAGTTGAGTCATTAAGAAGAGTATAACCATAGGAACTAAAGTTCTTGTCCAGAAAAATGCTAGATATAAATACAGGGCAGGGAGAGAAAAAAACTGGAGTTTTTCCCATTGATTTCAAATGACAAGAAAACATTTAGTGTGATAATATCAATCAAAGGAAGACAGATGGAGGAGTCATCCTTGTCACAGTCTGCTTCCTTGGGTTTAATACCTAATTTTTTTGCATACAGCTACTGTTTACCTTGTATCACTTCTTCACAGATCTACCTACGAAAGTACATCCTATTATGGTAGGCATCCACTGCTCCTGGAGGCTATCCTCCAGGTAGATGATGTATTCCAGCAGTATTGCTGGATGGTTTCCCCACAGAACACCCTGAACAGCAGTGTGTGGGTGCACTGATTTACAATCACAAGACTTTGCACAAGGTAGAGATACAATCTTCCAGTATAAAGTATTGCTTTTGTAGCATAATGATCTTGAGATCACACCACAAAAAGCTTTATTATCAACAAAACTCTTTAAAAACATACTGTGTATTCAACCTCTTTCCAATTATACTGACTTAATAGCTCTCATAATTAGAAGCAAATTTCTTTTTTAGCATGGTTGCACCAGATACCAAAATTTAAAAAAAAAAAAATCTCCATTTTTTCTACTCAGGTTGGGATCCCCTTCTCACTTGCCATGACAGATATTTACTTAGTTAATCCAAGCTTCCTGTCAAACTGTGTTTAATTAATACTGTAACTGACATTCCTGACTTTAAATACCCCAGAGTAAAGCACAAAAGGTCACGATATTCAAGGTCTGTAATCTACCAGTATTTTTTTTTATTCATAACAGCCTTCATGATATAATGAAGGAGATTTTTCTCTCCAGTATCCGTAAGCAAAATTGCAAAAACATCTATATTGTGCTGAAGCTTTTGTGCTCCTGGAGTTCTACATGGAGAGAAAGAAAACAAGAAATGGAAATAACAGCAGAAATGGAAACAACAACTAACACAAATTTCTATCTCTGGCATAAACTGTTCAGTTTGCTAGCAAAATAAACACACATTAGACATAGAAAATCTGGACATTATAATTCAATTTTTACATTCTCTCTTGAAGATACATTCTTAGCAATGTGAATCTTCATTAATAACACTAAATCATAGTTACTCATTACTTACAATGTCTTAAATTTTTAAATACTATGGTGAAGACAAATTATTTCTACAGAGGTACAAAATGAAAATCACAAAGGACTTCATTTACTGGCAGCACTTTGCCTGAACTTATAAGTAGAACAGTGCAGGGTTACAAACATGGTTCAGCCCTGAGAGATGTTCAATAGCCAGAGCAGTGTGTGACTGTCTAAAACAGTCTTTTTTTTTTCTGGACCATGCTGTTAAATACTCGGCCCTGGTTCCAGCCTGGTCCTTGGCAGGGTGCTCAGAAGCCCTGGCTGGCCCTAGGCACACAAGGACATGCCCACAGACCTGTGTCCCCCCTTGCCCTCAGTGGCTGGGGTGGGTCTGCAGCCTCTCAGGTGGGTCTCCATTTGACATCCCTGAAGGCACCCAAAGTTCCCTCTCAGTGAATTCAGGTACGTGCAAGGCAAATGGCCAAGGAGCAGGAGCACAGGTAGCAGAAGCTTAGAAAACGGAATGCCAATTGTGCATGGCCAAATGTCAGCTGATACTGTATCTCCATTGCAATTTTGAGGGTAAAGGCACTAATCCCTTTGGTTACCAACTGTGCCACCCATGAATCCCTTTAAAAGATCACTATGTCCTGGTAACTGAGCTATGGTACAGCAAGAGTTAAATTTTGCTTGGATAAAAAGTATTGTGTCACATTAAAGGAGGTCCTGACACTCAGTAAGGCTCTTTCCTGAAAGCAGTGGCTTTTGTCTGGAGACTGAAACCCTGATCCTGTAGAGAGTGAAATGAAACCTCCTGATTTGGCTGATGGTTCTTCTGTGCAGTCCTTGCAGGATGGCAGCAACACCTTGGTTTTCCCCTGTCAAAATAACCTGCTGTGACCTGTATTCAATGCACATCTCACAGGACCACCCCAGATGCACTATTTCCCCCACCAAGAGCTACCACTTCTGACTCAGCCGATGATACAGAAAGCTTCAACCCCTTGCAAGAAAATTACTTTAATAACTTTCTGCTGCTTAACAGTGGCAGCATGAGGTACCTGAGAGCAGATTTATCTGAGCCATGCCTAGTCAGACTTTTGTCTCCAAGTGCAACACAAGCTCCAGTGGGGTGAAGGAAATGCCAGGACTGCAAGCACAAAAGCATCAGCTTCAGTCTGCAAGGGCTCACTTCCCCTGTTCCTTTCTTCTTCAAATAGCTTAGTGGAGATAATTGCTACTTGCAGTCACTCTCCCTTGTAAACTCATTTTCCTACAATCTGTAGCATCCTGCTTCTTTCAGTGTTTGAAAAGATGCATTTTCAGTGGGAAAAAACCCCAACCCTGGTATGTTACTTGCCTCAGACCCAAATGGCATAGAAGAAACACACACTGCCAAAAAATAGCTATGTCAGTGAACAGTTCCAAATCAATCAAACACAAGTGGTAGGCTTTTCCTGGCAGTGCTGACTACATATATTTGCTCTCATTAGTCCATGCTCTTTTGCTGTTGTTTTCACACTGTGAAAATTGCTGTATGAAGCCACTGTGGGTCTTCCATCTGGAAATAATATATATTGCTATGAGCTTCTTGGGAGGAGCAATCATTTGTAGTTTAGTCACACTGTGTCGTTCTAGGGCAAGCAATATGATCTGAGACGTTGTTTACAGTATAATGATGTAATAGAAATAAACCTGGCATGGTATAGTTTTATGCTCATCTGGAAAAAATGATGCCCAATATTACATGATAGCCACCAACTATGGAGCAAGGGGTGGAAAAATGGGTGAAAGACAGATATTTGTACAAAATTTACATTTGAAAACTTTCCCCTCTTTTTACAATTGATTTTACAGTAATTTACAGTCATAGACAGATTCTTTTTCACTGCAGGTGATTTTGTTGAAGATTTTTAGAAGTAGTATCAGCTTCAGCTTAGCTGTGTTTTCTCTGGCTGGCCTTTCACCTGAGCTCATCAAATAAGACATAGGAATCCACAGCATGAATGAGAAAGAAGGAAAGTAGACAAAATGATTTGGCAGAATACGGCACTGATGTTTTGGAAAATAGATTTTTTTCTAGAACTTCTGTGGAAATTATCCTATAGACTGAACTGATGCCAGGGAAAGGGCAGAGTGACCCTTTTGTGTTGATTCCATTTTCTGGATGAGATATAATCACACAGCACCACTTAAACTTGATTCTCTGGAAGTTTTTTCCTGAATGCTCTAATGCTATTTTTTTAGCAAAGTTCAAGGTTAGGTAAGAAGCAAAATATATAATTAAAGGACTCTTTGGCTTCCAGTGGGTTCTGTTTTATATCTGATTTCATTTTACTTCCTACTCCTTGGTAGTGCTGTTGCAGGTGTGTGGGGTGAGATCGAGCTCACATTAAATATCAGTGTCTGTGTGTGCACTGGGTGTTTCAGCCCTTGCTACAACAAATGAAACTCTTGTTACCAGCTGATAAGAGGCCAGCAAATTGTGCAAATGGTGCCTGTGGAAGAGGAGCTGCATCCCTCTTCTGGGCTCTGCTCCTTAGATCTCCGTGGACTACAGTGAGCAGTAAAGCACTGAGCCTGCAGGCAAACACCAACATAGACATCATGTTTTGGTATCAAAATGTGGTCAGTCCTCCTCATGTCTGGGTGCTCAGTAGGGAGTGAACTAGTCAGAAATTCCCAGAGGTACTGTTTTCTGTCTACTTCTGACCTGGCTGTAGTCTACTGGAAAACTGAATGTCCAGCTAACTGTCTGGACTCTTCTACAACCCTGGGGAAAGAGTTAATTGCAAGCAGGGAAGCAGTTTGGCATTATGACACTTCTTCTTTGGTGTAGTGAATCACATCTTAGAGGGACTCATTTCTTTCCATCAAAGCTAGAAGGATTTCTGGGCAAGTGGCTTTCACTGTGTGCTGGAACTACAAGGTACCATGATCAAACTCGCCCTGTGCCGGACTCTCTGACAATAGACTCAAGAACCTCAGTGTAGCTGGTGGCAGAGGCATTAGTTCAGTGTAAGAAGATTCTTTTAAATCTTCAAAGCCAGCCCAGATGTGTCCGTAGGCTGTCAGAAACATATCATTGTACTCATTTGTTGCTGGTGGCTGTGTCAGAGGCCGATGGATAAAGGCACCACTCCAGGGAACCGGTCTCACACAGGGTGGCTGAGACTGCAAGCAGCACCAAGGCTGTGGCACTGCCCACCTTTGATTTTGGTAGATAAAGCTCCAGGCTGCTGAGGATAACCTATGCCTGGTGGACGTGATAGCACCTGAATGAAAGATACAACACACATATAAAAGACCTTCTAATATTAAAAAATGTGATAGGGATTATGGCTAATATCTCATTAGTTGCTGACCCCAGTTCATTCTGAAGTCAGAGCAGTGGCCATGCTTATGTCAAAAGCATGATCTGAATGTTGTCACTGCTGCTCTCTGACCTGAGTGGAGCTCAGGGATCACAGCCAGCAAGCAGCCAATAGCAGCCTTTGTTCTCCACAAGATGCTTCTACTTTGCAACTCAGAAGATCTATTTTGCTATACTCACAAAATGATAGGTGTATGCAGGGGCTACTGAGGCAAGGGAAATGAAGCCTTCTTCTATCAGTTCTCTGTATACAGATTTTGACACAATGTAAATTGATAATGGTCCTTCTTACAGAATACACTGATCAGTATATGAAACACAATCTGATGCTTCTCAAGTACTGCAAGTACATATGTCTAAAAAGAGAAATTGTACAGACAGATATGCCAGATAGATGCATAATATTGCAGCTTTGAGACCTGTGGTTGTGTTAGCTGTATTTACTGCCTGCAAGCAGTCTTTCCCATTAAGTATATTCATTGCATCTTGCTTGAGCCAACATTGCTCAATATTCATTAGTCTACAAATTAAATGTGAAGAATTGGAATTAGATAAACTCACTATTTTGCCATCTGTTCCTCAACTTGAAAGTAGCAGAGTATCAAGCTGTTTTGTGGGTTTTTTCCTCAAGTATTCATTACAGACAACAAACCACAATAGAACCTCAGGCACAAAAGTTTCAGGACTGTGTCCAAAATCAGAGAGGTTTATTGAAAAAGCTTTGGAACCGTTGTAAATTCAGCAAGAAAAAAAAGAAATGTTTTCTTCTAAAAGCAACTGGAGCTGTAGCAAGAAGAGTCTGCATGGTACTGCCAAAACTGGCCACCAGAGACTGGAGGCTTTGCTCCTGCCAAACCCCTGGGGGTTTCTGGGGCAGATAGCAGCGGCAGGATCTCTTTTTTTTCCCAGACAAAATGAATGCTGGCAAATTGGAAAAGGTAGTAATATATCATTAAGGTTCTTCATCAGTCTGCATGGAAGAAAATCAGCAGTCCAGTGTTAGAATTCTCGAGTGGTTGCTTTGTTAAGACAGTGAAGCTAGAGTGATTATTTTTGAACATTTTGATAGATAAAAGTTTTTCTGATGTTTCTTGTAAAAATTCAGTTTAAAATTGAAAATACCCAAGTGCAATCTTGGATGCATCAGTAAAAAAAAAAAAAAAAAAAAAAAATTANTTTTTTAAAATAACTTTTAGAACTTTCTCTAAACTTCTGAACTTCAGTACAAGCAGTTGATGCTAACTTTTGGTATCACCTCATATTACCAGAGACTGGAGAAATTACTAAGGAGAAGGCATGCTGCCTTTCTGTAGCAATTATCCAAAGGGATAATTAAAATGCAGGTGAAGTTAAAATACAGATAAAAATTTTCCTATTTAGAAAAGGTAACCAGGACATCAGGGTCATATGACACTATCCTTAGAGATCCATCGCCTGATGGGAAATTCAGCTCTGAACAGAAGGCCAATAAAAGTCTAATTTTAATGTAGAAGACTTTTTTTCCCCAGACAGAGTGAATCAAGGCTAAAGGGGCATAAAGGTCATCTCTGTATTCTCCTTTTTGAGCTGTCATAACTGCAGATCTGATTACTGCTGTAAAGGATCATCTTTGATAATTGTAGGAAAGGATCAGCTTTGCTGAGGGGCAAATTTCATCCTAATGTAGAGGCTTGAGGCCCTGTTCCTGTGGTACAAAAAGGTACGAGACGACTGCAAGGAAAGGTTAGTGTCCCCTATTAAAACAAATAGACTATGCTGGGTACTTGGAATTCCCAGTAACTTTTGTTACTTTTTTTGTGGCTTCTGTTGCAACAAGATCCACTTTTAGATCTCTACAAAATCCTCTCTGAACCCTATAAATCGTTAGTATAATGATTATACTAACATGTAAGATTAACTGCAGTGAAGCTGTGATGGAGAAACCTCAATTACTGAGAATCACCTGGGTAAGAAAGCTTAATAGGAACATCCAAGGGAAAATATATATGACACTGAGCAGTTATAAAATATTTTTCCAGTGGTTTTTGTCACAATGAATCTCTGCCTGGGTTCCCTGTTGATGTCTGCCTTTGCCTGCACATCCCTACAAAAGCAATAAATTCTTGTGTGGCTGCTAATTACTGATTACATTAATGTACAGATTCATCATCTCCTCTTCTCCAAAGAAATTTACCAATGATGTGTTCTTCTATTATCTTCTGATGGTTACAAGAGATTTTGTGCCACACTGCAGATTTCCTTTATAGACCATGTACGTAGCAGTTTGAAGTAATTTTAAAACATGTCTGATTGATACTTAAATGGTAGTGCAAAAATTTAGAACAGGCCTTGCTATCTTCAAGAAGTTCAATAGAAGTCTGCTCCATTAAATGATTTACAAGGAGAATAAAAGGTCAAGAAACTTGTTCTTAATGCATCCCTGTAGTCTGAAGGTCTGTTAGACTCTGAAGTCTCAGGCAACTTAGAACAAAACCAAACCAAACTGTACAGCACCTAATTGCACCTCAAGGCATTTTTTTAAAGGTTACAGCTGGACCTGAACAGGAACTGAAAGATCTGATGAAAGTCCTACTCTTCCCCATGCTCCATGGGGCTCACACGTGCGGGAGCTGAACTTTGCAAGTGGAATGGCAAGCAGTTGTGCTTCTTATTCATTACACAACAACAACAACAGGAAGAAATCTCCAGGGTGGGAAAGGGATACAAATAAACTTTTTTGCTGGTACGTTTCAAATTCTGGGCTAAGACACGTCAGTACATTGCTGTATATTCTGATTGTTTCTAAAACAAGACAGGGAAGATTATTTGAGGGAGTACAAATTACTTGAAGCATACACTGTGTTCTGACATGTTTTTTAACCTCATATGAGGTGATCAGTGACCACCGGTCAGTTCCTGGGGCAGGATCATGAGTAATGATATAAGGTAGGTGGCTTTTGTGCAGGAAAAGGTCATTTATAATTGCAATTTGTAGTTTGTTGTGTGCAGGGGTCTGTATATATGTGTGCATGCCTGTGTGTCCATGACTGCCTACATGGGGAATTTGACTCCTTGGGAGTCTTACTTCCTCCAAGCATCATCATCATCCTGTGAAGTAGCAGATGCCAGAAGCCGTTATCCCCTCTTTAGCACAGCTAAGGTATCACAGCATTTTCAGCTGTAAATATAGTAGCAGAGGTGTAGCCATGTGGTGTGCTCAGGTGGTCCTTCAAGGGAAAGTGAAATCTGCAGAGAAGAGACAGCAGCCATGTCACAGGGAAAAGCACATGTGAGTTTGCATTACTGGCCTGGCAAGGATTTGTTCACCTTTGCTGTGTGAGTGGTTGATGATGCCATCACAAACATGGGGGATTTGACCTACATGTTTTTGCTACGCCACCAGCAATGGAGTGATATACAGCACCTCACAGTTCTTAACTGGGTCCAAGGTCTCTCTGAGCTCTTAACTGAGAAGGTGTAGAAAATGGTTACAGCATCTCACACATTACAGTTTCCCCCACACCCCACACCACTTAGTATTTAAGATCAATAAACACAAATGTCCAGTTCAACATTTCTTGTTGGTACCTTTCAGCTGTGTTCAGGTTTGATGTTGCCCGGCTGGCCCCAAAGGTTCTGGCTATAGCCCTCTCAAATCCTTTGCCAAACAAGATGAATAGTGTTAAAATCTCTGCCGGCC
>VXAD01013450.1:1182-24486 GCA_013399195.1 Dicrurus megarhynchus
AAGAAGGCCGTGCTTGTGGTCCAGAGACCCTTCGAAGAGCCAGAAGAACAGTAGGAGCAGGAAGGAAGCATGGACGAGGCAAGGGCAGCCAGAGCCAAAGCAGCAGAGACAGAGAGCCCGGCACATGCCCTGCACAGCCCCACAGTCCGTGACGCACCTGTGCTGGACACAGCAGAGCACCTCAGGAGGGGGGTGCCCCTCCCTTCTGTACCTCCTTCTCTTGTAGGGCTGTTACTGACCGATCTATATAGTTACCTATACATATACCTATATAGACACCTATATATTTATAGCTACATTCATTTATACCCACATACCTACAGACACATACATATATATATACACTCACATATATACCTATATATAGATATACACACATATATAGCACCCCTAGGAGTTAGTTACTCTCAGCACATAGATTATTTATGGATAATTTATGAGTATGGTACTGGTATGTGAAGTTTATCTACACTATCTTAAAATTTCTTTAGTGCATAAACAGCATTCTTATGTAGTTGAAGCTGACTTCCTCACCCTCACTCAGCTTCAGAATGTCCCGCGTAGCAGAAACATAGTTGAAAAAATACAGGAATTTGTTCAATAAATGCATGTTTTCCGAATGTTCTCACGTCTGCAGCAACGTTTTTCACCCCAATGTACAAGAATCTGGGTATTTGCTTAGATGACACAGACAAGAGTGTTTGTACTGTCCCTGTAAATTTCTTTCATGAGGAAGCCTTGTCCACGCTTGCAGTGCCTGCACACCACCTGCCGACCGAACATTGCCGGGGCATCGCGAGAGCCGTGGTAGTAGCACCCTGTGTCTCTCCCTCTCCAACTCTTTGCTCCTTTTGCTTTCTTTTCTTCTGCCTTTTCTATCCTTTCTCTTAGGGACTTTTGTTTTCTTCTTATCAATAAATGGTTCACAGGTGTAATACCTATCTTGTTTGCATCTAATTTCATCTTAGGAATCTGATAAGTTTCCCCCCCTCGGTCTCACTCTGGGATGGGACGTCTTTGGTGTCAGAAGTGGGAGTGGACCAAGACAGCTGGCCAAAGAGGGGAGGGAGGATAATAGAAAATTAAATCCCCCAAACAAGAACAACAAAAACAAAAGGAGCTAGCTTAGATGATGAGTGTTGTTCATGGGTTAATATATCTGGTGATAATCAAATGAAGAGGAAAGGCAGGGGTAGGTCCTTCACTGGCTCCTTAAGGAATAGATCCCTAAATATTTTCCCCAATATTCTCCTGGTGCAGACATAAGCCTCTCACACCTAAGACAGGGCTTGGACTCAAGCACATTTAGGAGCTGCCCGGTGCATTGCACTGATGGATATCATTTGCTGCACTGGAGCAACCGCAGGGTGAATCCTGCTGGATTCTGTGTGATGGATACGGTTTCAGGCTCAGCATTCGGTAGATCTGCACACAAGACCTGCACAGGAAATCCAGAGGTACCAGATGATACCCGAAAAAGTTCATCATCATGATTACAGTGAGCTGGCCAGTGCAAGGTTGTTCTGCTGCACACAACCTGGCATTCAGAGGTAGCCAATGCGTAACACAAAGCAGGAAGAGAAGGAAAGTTCTAATGAAGTATGGCAGGCGCAGTGTTGGAAATGGAGCTTAGATAGTCCCTTAAAAGTGGGATAAGAAAATCTTAATATTTTAAAAATGGACACTTTTACCTCTAAAGCTTTCTAAATGTCAGCCTGGAGCAGGATGCTCTGCCTAAGCCTGCATACAGCAGCTTGAACTCAGTCATATTTACGTGCTATCCGTGATGAACTGAGCAAGGAGGGCCTGCTGTTCAGTGATGCATTGAGCAAGGAGGGGTCTGCTTATCAGAGACAAGATTGAGCAAAGAGGATCTGCTGGTTTTAGTGCTGAAGAACACTGAGGTCTCCTTGACCAACTACCAGACCCAGTGCAAGGACGTGCAAGGCCCTGATACGGAGAGTCAGAAGTATTGAGCAGACGAAACCAAAGAGCTGAGTACACCTTTTTCAGCAAAAGAAGGATATTTTGCTGAATAAGCCTGGCAACACATAGTCTAAAAATATATATGACTGGCAGTCAGTTACGTCCTGCTGTAAAACCCCAGTCCTACTTTCTCAGAGTGAGGACTTCTAGCACACCTCCCTAAGGTGTGTGAAAATCCTTCCCTTGAGTGTGGGTGCAGCTCAAGGCTACTTCTAGAGGCTGAGTGAGAGAGATTTGCCCACGGTAGCTGGTATGTGTGAGTAACATCAATCTCTACTCAAAAATTGGTTTTGCTAGCCTTAGTGCTTTAACAGAGCTTCAACAGTGCTTCAAAAGTAGTGCACTAAAGCAGGTACCTATACTGTGTGGTAAGGAATTCTGATGCAAGTATTTGTTGTGTAATTACTAGCATTATTGCAGTAGTTTTAAATGAATTCTGGTTTGCCGTCCTTAATGCTGTTGGACAAATCAGTACAAGGGTTGTCTTACAGCTGTATGATCTTTAGGCATAAAGCATTGACTAAGTCTGGGGCTAAAACTGGATTGAGAGGCACCTTGACCCCTCTCTGAGGAGGAGTTTAGGTAGCAAGGGGGTCCCTTCTGCACTTCGTGTCTCAGTGAAAGGGCTTCTCTTGCAAACTTTGACTGATGCTCCCATTCTGCCCGCACCACAGAGGTGTCCAGGTCTGACACTGTTCTTGACTAATGTGCTACTAAAATTATTTGTCTCAGACCATTGCAGGATGCTAATTCCAAATCAGTCATGTTAGTCAGCTGGAGAATCTTCCATTGCCTCAGCAGTCCAGAGAAATGTTCTCACACTTAGTTGCAGGTCAGTAACACAGGAGTGACCCTAGACAGGCATCAGCTGTTTAACTTTCTCTCTGACCACAAGCAAAGGCTTTCTGATTTTTTGGCAGAATCCTAAAGGAGTTAAAACTAGCACCTGACTACAGGCATGTCACATACTTAAGGAAAAACTTCCTTCTCGTCAGTATGGATAACATTCATATTACACACCTCTTCACACTGTTGTCATGCTGTCTAGACTGCCCACAGAAAATAAAGCCATACGAAATAGGACCTCAGCCTTCTGCAACACAACGTCATAGAGTGCACTTAAGTGACCTGTTCATATAGTAAAAATGTGAGATCTGAAATTTCACTTACTCTTTGTAAGGAGGATTATAAATATATCAGTAGGGCACAAGAAATTATGGTTAAAAATATATAGTGGTTAAAAATAATGCACCATGCAAGTGTCATGCTTACAAATATTAGCACAGTAACAATCTTTTGAGAGATAACTCCAGATAACTTCAGCTAGTATTACTTTCCAAAAGAGAAAAAGAGGTTGATCTGTCCTTAAACTGGAGATGAATTTCAGATTGTGTCAAAGGGCTCTTTATACCACTGACCATTGAAGCTTGTTATATGTATAGGGGGTGTCATGTATTGCATACAAGCAGTGTTGGGGAGGTGTTGTGGAGACCACAAAATCAGAGCAATGCATGTCCTGTCACTAGAAAGAACATGACTTGCATCTACATTCAGGATATATGTCATCATTTGAGTAATTGCAAGAAAAGGAATGACTAGAGTCTTAAATCTTAACCACAGAAATACTACCCTCTTTAAAATACAATCAGATAAGCCTGGCACACAGTATTTCTCAGTGGTGGGCAGCCACTCTTACTAGTCAAAACATAAGATTTAAAAAGTGCCTTTTTCCCCTCCTACTTGACAGTCAAAATTTTCCAGCCATTTGTGTCTGCAGGAGTTAGAAATAAATCTGTAAGCATACAAGTGTACAGCTTATGTTTCCCTTGAAAATGATCTGTCTGCTTAATTTCTAACAGTGCTAAACCTGTCTTATCATCACATGCAGAGATATCCTTACATTGCCCAGAGAAAGGCTAGTTATGCTGAAACCAAAAGGGGAATATGGGATGACAACTTCATTTATCCATAGCATTAAGACAGATAATTTGGCAGACCAGAAGCTATTCCTACATCTAAAACAGCTGCACTAGCAGGGGTATTGAGCTGCCCTGAGCTAGTTCTCAAAGCCAACACCATATTTGCATCACAGATTACTTTTCATGTCTTGTGTGTACCAGGCCAAAGCGTTCCCTCATTTGCTGTCTCCTTCTATTCTTCCTTTTCAAAAAGAATTCTAGTGCCTCAGGAAACTTGTGCCACTCTTGCTGCCAGCTGATGGACTTAGCTCTTGTCCCTCTAAATGTTTCCCATGTGCCAGTGGCATATACACTTTCCACTTGCCTGGGGACTGGTTTCCAAATCAAAAAGTGTGGATTGTGTTAGGCCATGGTGTTCACATAAGGGCACTGCCTCTGGTGTTATGAACGGCTCTTTCTCTTCTTGTGTTTCTGCACTCCCAGTGATCCTGTCTTTTGCATGCTAAAGGCTGCTGTGACAGCAGTATCAGGGTACCAAGAATAATTACATGGAACATTTTGAGAGAAGGATGATTTGGGGTATAGTTTATTTTTGGTCTTGACATTCATATAATAAAGACAAATTGCTCAAAATGTTCAATTAATTACTTAATACAGACAAGAGCTTTTTGTACATAGTTTTCTTGAGAAGTAAACAACATAATGTGCCTCATTTGAGTCTGAGCTGTTAAGGTGATATGCTCAAACTGTGGCACTAACACACAATGCAGAAATCCTGACAGTAAGTGTGAGGATACTGTTCCTTGGCAAAACAGAAAATCTTAGGACATAACTACAAGGGTGAAAGCTCTTTGGAAGGATTTAGAAAGAACACAGCTAAGACAGTATAGCATAAATTGAAGATGGTTGGTTAAGACTGATTCCATTAGCTGCCTGCATGCTCTGGAATCAAATCAATGGGCGTCAGTTTGATTGCCGAGTCACTGAACCACTGATAATTTGTTTAAGCATTAGGTTAAATAAATGGTAAGAATGTGAATTCCAGATTCTATGATTGTTCCTCAAAAGTAATGTGATACACTCAATTCAGGATTCCTTAGGGTCTCAAATTATTAAAATTATATAATAATTTATGGTTCTGATCTGAAAACTTGTCTGCAGTGAAGGTTCAGATGGTTTTTTCTGTATATATAACTTGTGAAGAATTGAATATATAAAGAGCGTGATTAATTCTTGACATCACAGTCCACAGAACCATACTTAGTCCACTTGGAGAGGTAGATAATACTTGCTCAGTTTAAACTTCACACCATAAGCTATGCAAGGCAGAGAGCAGAACCCCTCTTGGTATGCCTGTGGTTACATTTGAGAGAGGAAGAGAAGGAAGGAAGAGCTTATAAAAGGTCTCAGGATAAATAACAGTGTTTGGAAAAGAGTAATGAAGCATAGAGGCAACAGAAAAGTGCATGGCTTGCACAAGCTATTAGAATACACTGGTATTTCATATCCTCTTGAATTACTTCATTATCTCTTCAATTTTTGACCTATCAGGGAACAAGCTGATATGCTGTAAACCATGAGAGTTTAAGAACCAAAGAGAACCCTGTTCCTTTTTGCACTGTTTTGTTTGACACCACTGAGAAAAGGAGAACTATGTGAAATGTTGGTATAAACAATTAGAGACAACACAGTTCAAAAATCAATTTTCAGTCTTTTTGGATAAATATAGTCTGTGGGTAAAAAATTATGAAAGTATGGATTTGACACCAATGTCAATTAGCAAACTTATGTTTCCTGTATTTTGGCAGGAGAAGCAAAAACCCTTTAAGAAAAGGGTTTGGAGTAGGTATAAATATAAATATAAATATTTAAAAAACCCAAACAAAACTCTGTGAAACACAACAAGAGAAACAGAAATTAGTACATAGAGTTATGTATTTATATACTTCCAGTACAGAGAGAGTGGAACAGATATGTAAATTTAAGAAGACTGTGGTTTATACAGGTTTGAAAAACAAGTATTAAAGCAGTTAAAAGAACTCGAGGTTATCTGAATGATGAATTCTATTTTTATATCCTGCATGATTTAAAAACTACATGCTTCTATATACTTTTCTAATAAGATGTGTTAATTTACTTTACTTTAAATACTGTTGTGTATTCTTATTTGTTTCCCAACATACTTATGCACATTTGGGTCCAAATAAATCCTATTAAAATACAATATTTTTAATATATTTTTCAGCAAATGTCAAAGAACAAAATTGATATGACCTGTCAGTAACTATGGAAAACAAGATGCTGTAAGGATAGAACAGAGGACCTATAGCCAATTATTTACTTAGGAAGAGTAGAACTAAGATTTGGGAGTCTATTGTACTTTTTTTTTTGCCTTGTGATGAAATCTTCGAATTCACATGAAAAATACGACTGATACAAGAGGCATTTAAGTGTTGCAGTTCTATCTTTAGAACTGTATTATGTCACGGTTACTTTCTTATCTAAAAACAACATAAAAATGTGTAAGACTTCACCTACTTTACTTTGAAATTCACAGAAGTATGAAGTAGCAACATTCTGTAGTGCATGCTATGTGAAAAAACTACTTTTAATTCCAGACAAAAAAACAACTGGGCGTCCAATTTATAGTGTGAAAGGGACTTCACACTTTTCAGTCAAATAGCTGATTAAGCTGTTAGTAGATTATTCAACAGGACATATTAAGGAAATAGATGTTTAAAAGACAAAATTATGTTTAGGACACCATCTACTCTCAGCATACTACATTAGCAGTAGATTAAAAAATCATTACACACCTACAAATAAACGGCGGTGATGATCATACAGTAGGTATTTTTTAAAATGTGGGTTGATTGCACTAAGAATAAACATGGAAAAATCTTTCTCTTAACATGTCACAAGGTAGAGAAGGAATAGCCTGTGAAGAAGATCAAAAGAGGTGGGTTTAAAAGCAGTAAAATTTATATTACTAGTGGAATAAGAATATCCTAAGCAAGCCAAGAAAATGAGTAATGTAAGGGAAGCTGAAAAAATAGAAGAATATTGTGCAAATCAGAAAAAGCAACAAGATAAATAATTACAGAATTTACGTAGCATAATAAAAAGAAATACATCAACATCTTCCAGTGTAAATACTGGTAAATTGCCTGTAATATGTACAAAGTAAACCCGAGAAAGAAATTAAAACTGTAAAAGAACCCAGAGCATCATATCTCAATTCTTCAATCAATGCAACATTAACTTTCTGATTATTGAAAGCCAGATACTCTTGGTGAAATTAAACTTTCTAATTGGCAGTGCCAAATCAGTAGAAATAGTGGAGTAATTCCAGGAGCCTTTAGAATGCCTTCAGCTACTGAAACATGCAGTGTTTAAGAATTTGATTTACAAAATCTTGGCACCATAAGGTCTGGTCACTTTAGAAAAATTTCAAACTGCAGATGTTACTTAGAAAATAATAGGATTTTAATTCTGGATTGTTTAATAAAATATTTTATTCAAATTGGGAACAGAATAAACCTAGGTATTTCTGAAAAATGAAATTAAGAGAATGATCACCATTTTCAGTTTACATATAGTCACTTTTTCCAATTTCATCCATAAATAGTCGTAATGGATAGTGAACTGAAATAATAGTTCATTATGAGATGATACAACTACTTCATATCCTAAACCCTATTCTAAAAATAGGATTTTATTTCCTCAGTGGAACTATAGATCACACACTGTTATATTTTAACATCCAGTTCTTTCAGCATCAGTGAGGAGCTCTGGCCTTGTTCACTGTGCAGCTGAAGATATTTCTTAGATTGTCAACGACTTCAGTGATCCCTCTTTCCATTCAATGCTACCAGACTTCTTAGGGATGACCCATGAGTCACTGTATCCCTTGTTTTCACTCCAGTTCTTGTCAAGAAATGAGATTATTCCCCAGATATAGAATCATCATCTTCTCTGGCCACCAGTTTAAGCCCTAAGCTCAGTATACCTGGGCCTGTTTGGGTGGCTGTTGGCTTATTTACAGCCAGCCTTTACAGGATGTATTCTGGCACTAGGCTGTCTTCAAGGCTTGTGTCTTCTGGCTAGCTCTCCTCTGGAGAGCAGTGCCAATGCAGTCCTTTTTCGTGAAGAGGACAACCAAAATGATTCTTCACTAAAGCCAGCTGTTCTGAGCAAACTGATACCAAGAGGGACATCTTGGAAATAGCTTACATGGGGGAACTTTCCTAAGTGTTGTCCCCAATAAGCTGGACATCCCAACTAACCAGCAATCAAATTCTTGCCAAGGTTAGTAATTTCATTATAAATGAATAGCTTTTCAGTATTCTTTACCAGGTATGTCTCTACCTATGAAGAAATATACAGGACGATCCCACAAATGCAGATATTGGCTCCTTCTGTAGGTATTTGATTAATCTCAAAACTCAGCAACTGTTCAGTTGCTCAGATTTCCTCCACGAACTTAAAGCTCACGCTTTTGTACAAGGCCAAATGAGACCTCAAAGTATTAATGAGTTTTCTCTGTGATTATGGTCAAATTGTTAATCTTGTATGAGTCCTGTCTAAAGGGCATCAGGAATACCCTGTGTTAAAGAAGCTCATGAAGTGAATGCTGTGTAGTTGGAGAACCCTAGTATGTTCAAAACCTCATTCAGACTAACGTGGTTAATGTGGTGTCTGATTTGGTGGCTGTCTTGTGCATATTCATATAGATGCAAACACCATTCTGCCCTGATGGCTGTCATTTACCTGTGTGAGAGTATAAAGCTGCGTAGTCTCCATGCTCTGAGGTTTCAAAAACAGGGCTGAATAATGTCCAGAGGAAACCTTATCTGGCCTCACAGCTGATTAGGCTGAAGTTTGACCTAGAAACATCTAGAGAACCCTTCCAAGGTTATCTTTTGATACCC
Organism: Dicrurus megarhynchus; assembly: GCA_013399195.1. Lineage (NCBI taxonomy): Eukaryota > Metazoa > Chordata > Aves > Passeriformes > Dicruridae > Dicrurus > Dicrurus megarhynchus. Next base: position 10,019 of record VXAD01013450.1, read on the forward strand.
TCATCCTAAGATATTTGTTGTTATCAGGTGAATTACCGTCAATTCTCTGGTGAGTCAACCTCGACTGAGTGCCAGGTGTCCACCCATTCTTTTTCACTCACCCTCCTCAACTGGACAGGGGCAGAAAATATGATGAAAATCTAATAGGTCAAGGTAATAACAGGGACATCTTTTAGCAATTAGTGTCATGAGCAAAACAAACTTGACTTGGGGCATATTGATTTAATTATTTGCCAATTAAAAATAGAGTAGCATGATGAGAAACAAAGACAAAAACTGAAAGCCCTCCCCAACTTCTTCCCAGGTTCAACTGCTCTCCTTCAGTATCAAGGCTTCTACCTCCTTCTGCCCCCAGCAGTGCAGGGATATGAGGAATAGGGGCTGGGGTCAGCCCCTAACAGTTTCCTTGATGCTTCTCCTTCCTCCTCACTTTTCTGCTGCTCCAGCGTGCAGTCCCTCCTGTGGGATACAGACCTTCATGAACTGCTCCAGTGTGGGTCCTTGCCACAGGATGCAGATGTTCACTACCGCTCCAGCTGTTCCCTTTCCAAGGGCTCAGTCCTTCAGGAGCAGGCTGCTTCAGTGTAGGCCCCCCACAGAGTCACAATCCTGCCGGCAAACCTCCTCCAGCCTGGGCTACCCTCCATGGGCACCAGCCTCTCTGGAGTGGGCTCTCCATGGGCTGCAATTTCCTTCCTGGGATCTTCTGCATCATCGGTGTGGGTTCCTCCATGGGCTCAGTGCTGATCTCTGCTCCTTTGTGCCCTCTACGGGCTGCAGGGGCACAGCTGCCTCACCATGGTCTCCTCCAAGGTGAGCAGGGGAGTCTCAGCTCTGCCGCTGGAGCACCTCCTGCCCCTCCTTCTGCACAGACCTTGGGGTCTGCAGGGCTGTTCCTCAGATTTTTCTCAGTCCTCCCTCACAGCTATTGGGCAGCGTTTTTCTGTGTTGTTAAATGTGTTACTACAGAGTCACTAGCATCTTGGCTGAGGGATTGGCTGTGCCCCACAGTGGGTCTGCTGTGGGTCCATGTGTGGGGCTGACGCTCCTCCCCCTCCAGTGGCCACCCCTGCAGCATGTCCTGCCAAGACCCGGACACTTGTTCCTGGTACGAGTTCTGCTCAACAGCATTCTAAACTTGGTTGATCCAAGGGCAGAAGGATCACACAGGAAGGAACAAGAACTGGTTGAATTTTTGACATTTTTTCCCAAAATAGGATCCTTGTCCTGAAACTTCATGCTGATTCCAAGCTGAGTATGCTTTCTTTGAAAGCTTCAAAGTAGTAGATGAAACAATCAATTTAGAAGACCCAAGTGATTTTCTGAAAAGGTCAAAATTGTTTCAGTCAGCTCTCTGCCCCTTCTGACAATCCTTACATCTTTTACAAAAACCCCTGGATCACTAGTAATGATTGGTATGCAGGCAATATTGCCTTCTTGGTTTTTTTTACACCCCTATTGAGAGAGCAGTGTAAATAAAAGACTTCTACTTATTTTTAATGATATATTTGTTAATTTTTGATGGTACAGACAGCAGCGAACAGAAATAAAACATCAATTTTTAACTGATGTTAAAACTTAGTAACATTGGTAAACTTAGTAGCATTATAGTCTGCACAAACACACGTCTATAAATATGCAAGGAATGGTGCAGAACTTGGCTACAAGCATCAGTTGGGTTAATAGACTTCAAGGTATAAATAAGCAGCCATTCAAAATGGTATTTCAGGTATGCTGTTCTGGCAATGAATTATGATGCTAGGAATCCAGACCCTATCAAAATAGCATGAACACGATATAAAATACACATACAAGCAAATTAAAAATTCATTGTGATCATTCAGTGCTAGCAGCAATGGAAATTATCAGTGAACTTAGTATTATGAATATGGAACACCATCAGTTTGTAAAGAAAAATAATTTCTGTAGATATATTAATAGAGAAGGAATGGCTTAATCCCATTAATCTTGTCTTCACAGATGCTGTGTACAGAGCCCTTATATCCTTGGAGCACTGCTGTATCAGTCCCTGGCAATCTGTGCTATTCTGTAATGTGGTGGGTTTGAGAATATGCACACATTAGAATAATACTACATTTCATATGTTGTGTAAACTGAGTAATATTCCTACTTTCGTGTCCTAGAAAATAAATTAATGTCCATGTAGTCAATTTGTACATAATATTTAGTGTGCTATGCATAGGGGTATACACTTTGATTTATTCAGGATCATCTATTAACATCTAAAGTGGGACACATTGTTCTCCAAGGCTGACAAAATCCCATTTTTATTTTCAAGATATAGAAATGCACATTGCTTCATGAGCAATTGCTTAATTTTGTATGTTCAGGTGTGGGGAAAAAGAACCTCCAAACATCGAAAAACCCAAAACCAATATTATATGAGCAACCTAGAGCATGCATTGCTGTTTAACCCAGGTGCTTAGAAGGAGTTACAGTGAGACAGGTCACCAGTTCCCTGCTGGAAAGACCAGAAACACACCTTTAAAAATGGTGTTTTACCATGCAGCAAGGTAGGAAGCCAGGCCAGCAGGGCAGCTTGGGATTTTGAGGAGCACTGGAAGTCTGTGGAAGCAGATGAAGGGGAGGAACACCCATGGTGCTTAGACCACATTCCTGTTGCCTTCAAGGCAAAATGTTACTTTGGAGGATAAGACCTGTGCAAGCAGCATTTGCACTTCAATTCCATCAAAGCTGTTTACATTTTCATGACCTCATCTGATACTCTCTTTCTGTCCCTGCTTGGCAGGCCCAGCTGCTACAGAAGCAGCTCCTGCTTAGAGCATTTTTATAATACTTTCATCCTCTTTCTCTTTTTCAGTCTATATGTTCTTTTCCTCCACTTTTCCTTTTATTTCTCTCCTCTCTGATGTGCCTCTCATAGTTGCTTTTATTTTCCTGGCTTTGACCTCTGTATGCCACACTTACTTTTCAGCTCTTTTCATCCCAGCAACAAACAGATGTTCTTTCTCCTCCTCCTCCTCTTTCTCCTGCACTTTTCTTGTGTACTCCCCTCTCCTCCCCTGTGCTGGAAATTGAGATTTTCCTTTTTTGTTTCAGCCAGCTGAATGTTAGCATGGCCAAGTAATTTGAACTCAGAAGTGGGGTGGCAGTAAATTAGACTGTTACACAGACTGATGAGAAGCAGTAGGTATAGTTGTACTATTAAAGCCTGTGTCACACATACACTATGAGAATATGAAAGGCAGCAGTACCAGGACTTTAAAAATACTCTGAACCTCTTATTTATCTCATCCATTTCTTTGAAAAACACTAGGTGCTGATAATTTTTATTCTGAATGCAAGATGAGTTCTATAATTTCCTTGCTTTATTAAGGGACTTCCTGTCCCATGCAGGTCTCATTTACATTTTTCCTATAGGTTTTAAGGAGAGAATCAAAAGCTAGAAAAAGATACACACAGAAACATGTCAGTCAGGTGTAACCATACTTAGAAACTCCCAGAAAAGGGGCAAATTTCCCAGATTGTCCTGTTGTTCAGCCTGCCTTAATAATTCCAGAAAATACACTTTATCAGAGCAAGTTCCTAGGTTCTGCAGCAAGAAACGTCTCCCATATAGAAGGGAATGTGATAAACAGGAAACCAATTAGGCAGTTTAGTGGCCCTGACTGACTTTGAACTGGAGCAATCCCTCTGCAGGCTCAGCATCACTCAGAATCAGAGACTGGTGTAGGAGCTTGAGGGAATCCTTCCCATCCATCCGCTACCAAAAGGGTACTTGAAGGGAAGACAGAGCAGGCTACATGTGACATGCTTTAGTCTGTACCTTCTCATGTTAATTATCTGAGTCTACAAGATATATGACAACCTGGTTATTTCCTTAATCAGTTTCAGGGAGCTATTTAAATCTCTTTGCTTTTGAAATCAACACAGATAAGTATAGTCACTGAAGAAAAGATTTATTTCTTCCAATTTCCTGCAACATCCCATCACCATCTCATCTCATCATAGCTCACAATAGGTGATGTTCTCCAGACAATAACTGCGTTTTCAGCATTTAAGGTTCAGCTTAAGAGCACTGCTTATCCAGAAAGACAATTCTTCACACAAATTGCATTAGAAAATCTCTTTTTCAGATTTTCAGATTTTCCAAAACTTGAAGTGTTGCTGCATACTACAGGTGATAATATTTTAGTATACATCTCACAATAGTAGAAATGGAGATTAGCTACATGAGAATGACAGGTTTAAATTAGAAACTGCATTTTAGATTAGCATTGAAGATCTCAATTGTGAATATGGCTCTAATATCCAAACATCAGAAGACAAAATAAAGATCTGATACCTGTAAAAAAAAAATTTGGACCTGAATTTTTAAAAATTAAGGTTCCTGGTGGTGAGTATATTAAACATAAAAGTAGTCAGTTGTTTTCTACATCAGAACTTCCTACTGATGGCTTGTATATATAAACATTTTCTTTTATGGGTGGAAAAAACTCCCTATATAAAATGGTTGTCTTAATTGACATCTGTATCACTCTAACGAGGTCTTGACTAGTTGCCTCCCTGACCTGGCTTGGAGTTCTGGCTGGGGGGAGCCCTCTCAGCCTGTGTTTGCTTTGCCTAGGTCATTGCTTCGGTTTATTGTGTCCCTGGGTGTATTTTCACGACATTTTGTACATTTCTGTCTAATTAACCTCAGTGGAACAAAATTAAAGATCTCCAAAACTTGCATCCAGAAAGCGGCAGAGAGGAAAAGAAGAGGTGATGGCTACAAACAAATGTGGTTTCTGTTGTGTTTGAACAGTGTGAGGCACAAAAGGCAGGAGAATGGTTACCCGAGTCCCTTGTCGTTTGCCAGCCAGCATGGCCAGCCTATCTTTGGGATAAAAGATGCTTCACTAAGTGTATTCAGAACAACTGCTTTTTACAAGAATGTCAGAGTATATCTGGTGCCTTGGAACAGGCATAGCACCAGCTCCCTGAGATGAATGTTTTGGCTTACCATTGTTCATTGTCTTACCCCAAAGATGCACGTCTGGAGCTATTCTAATGGGATAGGAAAAAGTGCAGTAGTTTGGACACAAGAATCTCCTTTTTGTGCTTAAGCATGGATCTACTCAGTTATATTTTATTAAGAAAAGTGACAGTTTATCCACTAGGCAGTATTCTCTGAAAAAGTCTTCTCTGCAAGGAGATCACCTCCCAAATGTCTACAGTCCTTCACAGCCTCTGTTTCTTTTCCTACAGAATTGGGCTACAAGGTACCAGCTTAAACTGTGAAAGCATCACTTGAAGTCAAGAAGAGAATGCTTGGTTTTGTTTCCTCTTGGTAAGTTAGATTGTTACATCTTGCCACCCAATTGCCTTTATTATTAAAACTTATTTAAGTTCTGCCGAGGAAGCTAAGCATAAACAAAATAAAACAGGATCATCTGGTTCTTCTTTGCAGAGGGGTAACCTGTCAAAGTCTTGACAGACACTTTGTAAAACCACATCACACACAAAATTAGCTTCAATAAACAGTAGCTAAAACAAGACTTTTTTCTTGCTTTGATAAAAGAGTACAGATTTTTCAGTTTCTAATTTTAGCTCTATAGTTTACAATAAATATTCCAAAAAGCTTTATTTTATATTTTTGAGGGTGGAGGAGATACAGTTAATGTCATGTTTTCCTATTAAAAAATCAGCAAGTGAGAGATGCTTATAATTTCCTTGATTGTTAGTATGTATTCGCAGTGTTGCAATCTTCTGGGGTCTTGTTAAATGTGTGAAGAAAATCAGGAATGGATTGTCACTAGGTCCCATGTCAGTTCAGAGGACCTCAAGGTATTTATTGCTATAGAATTACTAATAAATATAATCAGCTGTTCAAGTTTACTTTGTGACCTTTTAAGATTTTGTTTGTTTGTTTTGGTTTGGATTTTTTTTTTCTTTGCTTGTGTGGGCTTTTTTATGTTATCCTTGCGCTGTAGATCTGAACTTTGGCCTTACTGTAACATTTCTTGTAATTAAGTGGTCTTAACTGGCATGTCTTACTTTAAGGACTCTAAATGTATTGTGTAGAGCATAATGTCAGCATTTTTGCAGGAAATATTAAACTGATGAATGTCTGAATAAATTTCTTTTCACAATGTTTTTGGCCATAGATTCTAATGATGCAGTGGGTGCATACGTGTCTAATGTGTAGTAGTAACACAGAATCCAGACAAATCAGTAGTTGAAAGTATCTCTGAATGTGTTTTAAGTAAAGCCTTCATTAGTGAAATGAGAAATGTCAATTCATGCACCACTGTAAAATACTCAAACTCTTGCCTCTGAATGCTGTAAAATGCTACGTGGAAAGTATTCCTTTTCCACTGCCTGCTTTGCTCCTCTTTTGGGTGGAAGAAAAGTAAAGCTCCTAATAGCATGTTGAAGCTCTGGAGAACCCCCGTGGCTGTGGACAGTTGTGTATGGGCAGGTGGGCAGTGCCAAACCAGAGCAGTGCAGTGCTGCTGAAGGAGTTGCACCTTATTTTTCCTGTAAAGACCACAGACCCTACTGGACAACAGCTATTGAACAGGTGTCTCAGTAAGAATTTTTTCTTTAATGGAAGATGCATTCAGGGTTGTACATGTAGCCCACACAGTATGTGCTGCTTCTCTCTGTTTTCTTTTTAATCTTTTTGCATTAGACCTCAATGCTTTTTCTCTGCTCGTTATTTGAGCAGAGAACTGAGTCCAGGAGACTTGTCTTTACATGCAGAGAAAGATGAAGAGCTTGCTTTGTGCCTCCCCTAAACTTCTCACTCATTCCCTGGAAGCCCACATGGATAAGATGCAGGAATTGCATCCCTACTTATCAATGGAATATAGTGATAGGTAAAAAATAGTGATGACAGCTAAAACAAGTCATCATGACTCTTGCTACATGATCAACTTCCTGACAGCAAATGTTTGTGAACAAAATTGTAAAAATGAGGAAGAAAGCAGATATGCCACTCTGAGTTCTTTGAGGAATCTAATTGCTGGTATGTTAGAATATGGATATGGGTCACTTCATGTATAGGAGTCCTTGTGGTGCCATGTCTTGTTTACACAACCTCATTGAAAATACTGCATTACAGCTACAACTGAACATTTTAATGAGGGTGTACTGCATCACAGAGGCTGCAGTGAGTTCTGCTGGGTACTTCATCAAACAGGCAATAGACAAAAATGCCTTTATGCCCTAGTCCTGTACTTACATGCCTGAGTTAAACGTGTCCATAAGTGTTTGTGTGATGAGAGCTTACGTCAACAAGTTTCCCTCTGCGGTGCTTGACCTATGTTTTTTCTTGTAGAGAGAAGTAAAAAGGAGCTCAGTTTCCTACTGGATTTGGAAAACAGATGACTATCTCAGGATCTTCATGAATTGTGAGCTGGTCTTGATACCTGAAATACTGAGGCAGGGCTGGTCTTCTGTAACATGGAGCTCCAATGAAAGATTGGGCCCTACATTTTTGGCCCCTAGCTGTTTTGATTTCCTGAGCTTCTCAGGGCTCATACTGGTTCATAGTATAGATCACATCTATTCCATCCCCTCTTCCTCTGCTCCCCTGGCTGATTTTCTCACTTCTTAAGTTCAGAATCCCCTCCCAGGCTTTCAGTTCAAGTAGCAGGTTCTGGTACTGTTGCTTTATCAAGTGCTTAGGTGTAGGCAGTAGCTGGCTAGGAGACGAGTTCATAAGTTACCTTCTCTGTGCTGTAAACACTAGCATCAGCTGAACATGAGTGTTTGTTTTGTATTTTCCCTGTGGACCAATCAGCTAATGTGCAGCAGCACAAAATGGATCTTCAAAAAGAGAAGACATGAAATAGTTCACTTGGACAGCTTATAAGCAACATATAACCCAGACTAGTATTGACTAAATTGCTCAGCTTTGGGATTGTGACTGTAGCTATATGAACACTTAAAAATTATAATTAAAGATTTAGAAGCAGTTTTGAGTTCACTGAGCCCTCCCTTTCACTTGATTAACCAGTGATTTACACATATATAATGACTTTAACTGACTTAGGGGGTAATTTATGTCACAATGTGCATGATATATGGATCTAAATAGACTAAAGAGAGGGGAAAAAGGAACCATCTGTTCTCTAGAAAATTGTCTGTTGTCAGAGGGGCTCAAGAACTGCTTGAAAAATGTGTTTAGAAAGCCATGAATAAATTTCCTAAATTTTCTGTGCTTTCTGGATGGCATTCTCATTGGGTATATATTGCCCAGGAAAAAAGGTTAGGAACTCGAATTTTTAAACTTTTGCAAGTCTTCATAAATCTTTCATACATTTTCCGAAAGGCTTCATTTTTATGAATGTATACAGTGGGTTTTGCCCTGATCTTCACTGTGGTCATGGAGTATTGTTTTTGCAGCTACAGGATGGATATGGAGATCCCAACACCCCAAAGTCCAAGTTCAAACATGAAAATGAGAGTGGTATTTCTTGGGAGCAGCAGGGTTTTATTTAGGACAGGTGTAAAAAGCAGACTTACCTACATACCCATTAGAGTTTGTCAACATAATTTCCTTGTGCCCCACTCTTCTGCTACATGAACAAGTTAACGACTATAAGAAAAACACTTCTGCAAATTCTTAAATTTACACATGCAAACTTTGTATGTTCTTCAATAGGACTACCCCCACATACAGACTTAAGTAAATGCACAGGCACTTGTGGGAACAGGGCTTAACTTGTGGGATCCCTCTTCTACCCAAGACGGAAAAATCCTGAAATATAGGCATGTGCAGCAATGCTAGCGCAGAGCTGCATTGGTGTGTGCTCCAGTAACTGCAAAGGCAGTTGGAGGTTCTTTTGTGTTCCTCTTTTTCTTTGCTAGTTGGGTTTTGGTTTCGATTTTTAAAACTGATTTTTTAAAAAGAAAAATTATTTGTTTTAAATTCTACAGAGCTGTTGCTTTGTAAATTGAATATACCTCAGTATTTAACAGCATAATGGAGAATACACTTCCGACCGAGGGCACTTTCAAAAATTCAACCTTTGCTCGACCCTTCACTCGTGGTGTCTCCTGAAGCGCTTCTCTGCCAAGTACAGAGACAAAACCCTCTCCCCGACTTGAGGCCCGCCGGAGCGGAGCCGACGCAGCCCGCAGGGGTCAGTGCTGCCGCGGAGACCGGGGCCGCGGCCGCCGGGACGGGCAGCTATGGCCGGAGGCGACGGGGACAACCGAGGGGCGCGGGCCGGGGCAGGGATCATAGCGCCCGCCCCCCAGCAGAGCTGCGGGAGAGGGCAGCGACGGCCCGGCTCCGGACCTGGAATGCGGGCGGGATCCCGTGCGATGATGCGGCGCGGTTCCAGTGCCGGGCAGGTGCCGTCCGCCGCTCTCCGCCCCAAAGGAGCNCGGGGCGGCAGCGGCGGTGGAGCCGCCGTGACAGCCGGGCGCGGGCGAGGGCTGTGCGCTGGGGTCCTTCCTAAAAAAGCTGCTGGTCTTTACCCTCCTCTTTCCCGCAGAGAGCGCCCGGCAGCCCCGTCCAGGCTGTTCCGCCGATGGCGGCGGGCCGCCCCGCGAGGCTGGGCGCTGCGCCCTAGCAGCCGCCGGGCTCAATCCGCGCAGCCGGGGCGCGGAGCCGGGCGCGGCCCAGACCCGGCTGCGCCTCAGCCCCTCTCCGCCGCCGCCCGGGGCTCTTCTCGCCTCCCCGTCCCGTCCCCGGCCATCGCAGCAGGCATGGGCTGTTTCTGCGCGGTCCCGGAGGAATTTTACTGCGAAGTTTTGCTCCTGGACGAGTCCAAGCTGACCCTGACCACACAGCAGCAGGGCATCAAGGTACGGACGCCGGTGGGGCTGCGGAATGCGATGCGGCAGCGCCCGCGGGGCTGCCCGGCGGCGGCTGCCTCCCGACTACGCTGCGGTAGCTGGGAAGGGAGCGGCGGCAGGAAAAAGGGGTTTCGGGAGGCGAAGGAATAACGCCGTAACTTTGCTTACGGTCGCGCAAAGGACAGATGGATCGGGGTGACGCGCGCCGGTGGGGCAGACGCGGCTTTGGGAGGCTTTACATCGAGATAGTGACTTAAAGCAAGCAGGTGCCGACCACCCCGTGGCACTCGGGACGCTCGGCGCAGAGGTATTGTTCTGTACCTGCCACAAAAAAAAAAAAAAAAAAAGAAAAAAAAAAAAAAAAAAAAGAAAAAAGAAGGAGAAGGCGGCTGTGTGCACGGGCTGTTGAGCACCCGTGTTGAGTCACTGCCCGCTCCCTCTGCCTTGGGCCGTGCCTGCCCTGGGACGCGCTCTCCCGGGAAAAGGCCGGCGGCAGCGGTGCGGGGTAGGCGGGCAGCAGATCCCGAGTGCAGGGGTGAAGGTCCAGCCGTGTCCCCAGCCCGGTGTCCCGTCGCCCGGCCGGTGGGAACAGCTCCTGCGCCGCTGCAGCACGCTCGGCGCGGATGAACTCTTCAAAGCAATCATCTGCCAAGCGCTAATGAGCCCTGACAGAGCATGTGAAAACTGAGATTTTTCTAAAGGCCCTTAACTTCGTCCTGTTCGGTTAAGCCTGATGACAGCTAATGGCATGTCGCAGACACTTGAAGTCCTTGTTCGAAGAGCCGGGAACTTGAATTTATTAGCAACATAAGAACATGGTTTCAGTGTTGGATCAGGAAAAAAAAAAAAACAAAAACAAACCAAAAACCAAAAACCAAACCAAACCAAAAAAACACAATGAAAGAAAGAAATTAGTCCATCTAAAATTTATTGTAGGAAAGGGTTGTATGTTTTAGCTTGAATGAAAGTTTGGTGAAGCAACTGGGGAAAGGAGAACCTGAAGGAGGGTAGTGAGGAGAGTGAGTTTACATTTAACAATATGTTTTTAACTGTAACCAGTGGTATTACCACGTCTACATGTATTGAGAATTGTCAAGCTTTGCTGAATCAGCTGCCTGCAGATAGGCTCATAAATCCATGCTTAGCACAAAGGAGCAAGCAAATCATAGTCATGCTGGAATTCAGTATCTGTGTAGGGTCTTTGAAGTCTACGTTTAGACACTTCTGAGAAACCTTACCTTTCTATGTGCAGATATGGGTATGTGTATCATGCATGCATATGTGCTTTTGTGCAGTAAATGTGCAGTCGCAGAAGTAGTATGTCAAAAGAGTAATCTGCAAAGATAGTCCTATGGTTAGTCTAATGAATCTAAACTCTGAAAGTGAAGGGTTTGTGCAGTGTCTAAGAAAAAGTAATGTCCCATGGTAAAGAAAGAGTCTGAAGATGTAACTTCTTTCCAAGAATGCATGACTTGCAGTGTTGGGAACTGTCTTGTTTAACATGAGGGTGTGGTTTCCTGCCATTCTTAGTGTGATCTGAATGTGGTATAATGCTGAATATTTCATCCCTTCCACCTGCTCCTTCTGTGTCTTGAACCTAACCACAGAGCACTTGTGGAATCAGTTGGAACAGCGTGTGGATCTGACAAGAAAAGTAGTAGTTTGTTAACATTTCGGCATAGGCACTCACACTGCACAGCGGGAAACCTTAGGGAAGCGAGAATCTCCCTTTTTGTAGCAGCCTGTTTTCTGTGTTTTCTTAAGATTAAGGTTGTACACGGTGAAGCCACACCCCAGTGCTGTAGCTGCATGAGCCTCTGAAATTCCAAAGAGAAGAACAGCAGAGCTCTCTCCTGGCCAGTGGTTTCCACCATGGTGCTGTCCCTTGTCTTTGTACCTGCACGAGCGTTTGTGCAGCTGCGCGTGAAGAGCAGCTCACGTCCAGCTGAAGGGTAGCCACTGGTTTGCCTTTTGTGGGTGAGTCTTCAGCTGGATCTGTGCCCTGGTCCACTTCACATCTGGAGGATGGCAGAAATGGCTTTTTCCACTGAGTCCTAACTTCTGTAATTTTAAACTGGTCAGGGGACGTTCATGTCGTTATTATTCTACAGCTTTCCAGGGAAGTTATATTATTAACTCTTAGCAAAACAGAACATAAAATTTGTCATGTTCTCTCATCCTTTGCCATTTGGCACTTTAATCTTGAAATATGAATGTTCTGTTTTAAATCTTTTAAAATTTATGCATGTAAATGCAGAGACTTGTATTTTTAAATTTTTTTTTTTATTTTTAAATTAGCAGTTCAGCTTTGGCACCTAGGTATAGTTCGTAAAAGTTCATATGTGTTTTATTTTAAAACAAACAGTTATTTAGAACTACAGATTCTGAATGGGATCTTCCTTTTATCTTCTTCACTTTTAATTTGGTTCAGAGCTACATGGGAAACAAGCTTTTGGTACTCTTTACCAGATCTTCAATTGTTACAGGAGCAGGGTTTTTAAATGGTTATACAAGCAACTTTGTTCCCTTATTTTCCCGCAAGCAGATGCATGTCTGTTAGAAATAAAGACCACAGCTCAACAGCTTTTTGCTATCTATGTACTTGCTCGATATTAGTGGATATAGTCCCATTTGCTTTGAAGGGTGGAAGGCAGTGCCCTGTAGGAGTCCTAGGCAAGTTTGTTTCTTCAGGGAATTGGAAATGAAGTAGATACTTGTGTCCAGAGTGTTTTGAAGATGCATCGCTTAGTTTGTATAGTGGTTATTTCTGGCTTGCTATGCTTGGCAGCAACTCTATGCATCAAAACATGACATTTTAAAATTACAGTTTCACTAACGCATTCTTCATACTACAGTGGGCTTCAAATTGTACTTCCCATTGAAACAATGAGCAGAGGTGACAAGACTGAGACTCTGAGTGCAATTTAGGGGTATGTTTCTCTGTGGACTTCTAAGAGCTTGTTAGGAAAAGGAAAGGATTCGTTGTCTTCTGGCTCCCAAGTGGGGAAGCTGAGATGGAAAGAGGTCAAGTGGCTTTTTCAAAGTCGTATGACAAGGAAACAACTTCCCTTCCCTATTAGGCTGATAGCAGCTGACCATTCTGCCATGGGCCATGCTGTCTGGAGAGGTTTGTGACCATCCCTTCCTCGTAGTTCCTCAGACTGTTTTTTGCTTCTCAGGTTTTTTCCTGGTGTTTGTACTGTTATCAGTGCTGCGTTGCTCTTCTTCCCTTTCTGTCTTTGTGGTTTAAGGTCAGAGCACTGCTCTATAAAAATGTGGAAGCTGGCTCTCCAGCACTGAGGCTTACAGCAGGCTGATAATAGATAATCAGGAGAGGCCATCAGGTGTCTCATAATCTTAATTTTTATGTTTCCTTATAGTACATTAACAGTTAGAGATATTTTGGAGGGTGTATGCGTTGAGGTAATAAAGATGGCAGTTGTTAGTCCCAACAATTTTGAGATGGAAGAGGCTATTCACCAGGTTCTGGTACAGTTTGTCTAATCAAGGTATATGGCCTCAGATGGAGACAGCTTTTCCTCTTAAAAGGATGTTCAAGTTTTCCGTTAGAAAATGAGATTTTGCTAAAAATATGGTAAGAATCAGCTGCCTACTGAAAATAATCACTTTTCCAGGACTGCTGCTTTGTCTTCTCTTTACACAGACTGAAAAATTACTTAGGCATTTTTACAGTACAGTACAAGTTGTAGCTTATTTGTTGGTGTCACAAGACATGTCAGTGGTCTTTTGACATGATACCTGACTGAGGGGTTGTGGGCATTACGTATTCTGGCTCTGTTGAGAATTGGGCTAACTGTCCTTGTAAACAAAGGTGTGCCTTATTGCACAGATTTGTTCTCAGAGGTTAAAGAAAACCTGTGTGGGCCCTTAAAAAATAATGCCTTGAAACTTATTTGAGATCAGCTGTTTCAGAAAGACTGCTCATCTTGTAATGTGTGTGCTACAAGAACCTAAGAACCCTTTTTTACCCCTTCAAAACAGTATTTAAGGCAAATATTTGTTTGGGTTTTTTTTCCTTAAGAAGCTAAAAATATTATGAAGCATCTATATTTTATGTTTGCATCTATTTGGTTGGAATAAAGATCTCAAAAAAAAAATTAGCTACTTCTGCAGTAAAGAAGCTCTCTAATTATTAGTCTTAAGCCATCTGGTCACTGCACTTCTGAAGTATTCCTTGGAATTCCTCTCTGAGCACAGTTTTTATGTTCTGTTTAGATTGACATGTGTGATGGGCCAACAGCAGTATTTCATTAGGAGAGAAGTGATGAACAGGAAAGATACCCAAGGTCTTCCTGGGAGAAGTATATGTTCTGTAATTTTATTTTATTAGGTGGTACCATTTAATAGTGATATTCTGGGCACCATACCACTTACTTGATGATTTACTGAGAATTTAGGAAAATGATGGTTTAAAAAAAACAAAACCTGCCTCAAAGAAAAAAAAAGCAAACCTGAAACAGAGAGTTACGGATACTAGGAACTGTGTTAAATGACTGGATATGTAAAAAACATGAGTGGGTCCATCAGAATATGATATGTGTTGTTAAGATACTTATGGAATAATTGACAAAAGGATTCAGTGTGATCTATAGAAGTAGGTAAACCCACCATCTCTTAGAAAGTTTTCTGGGGATTATTCTGGTATTTTCCTTTTTTTTTTTTTTTTTTTT